>JARSSU010032505.1:0-26602 GCA_029619165.1 Eurosta solidaginis
GTTCCGATTGAACACGGTTAAAGGGTGTCGCATTGGTTTCACAGTAAATGCTTTTCTATGGAGACTTAAAAAACTAAAATAAATTTTTTTTCTATCTTGTACCGCAATTCGATTTCGGGGATTACAATAAAAAAGGAAGAATAAAAATTAAAAATTTTTCAGCCTCCATTGAAAAATATAGTTTTGACCCCAACTTATAAATGGCGCCCGAGTAGGCACGATTCATTAATTTCTATGTTGATGTCTAGTGCTGCACAAAATCTAAACTTTGATCCCTGTGCGACGCTTTTTGACCGTGTTAAATCAATGTCAAAATTCATAAGTGTCATTTCTTATGTTGGCTCTACTGTTTGAGGGGGTGCGAATGAAACGTGAATTTGATTCATAAAGCAACCCTCAGCACCTTCTTATTAGTAACTTAAAATAAAGCAACGAGCGAACTTGACGATTCGAAGTATCGTATTTGATAAGTAGTTAATTTTTTATCCCAGCTCACAATTTAAATTATTTACTGCAACAATTTTTAGAAAATCTTTCCTTTTTGTGTTTACTAACTTTTTTGTATTTCTTTTTATTTGCAGGTAAGCTTCCATACAACTAGACAAAAGTATTATAGAGTACAACCAGTCGTAAGTAGTCATTGCGAAATCCAGTAACTTGTAAGCTCATGACGGGTAAAATATGTATCATCACTAGTCCAACAGCCACAAAGGACACCAGCCACCCCATCGTTTGCCATATGAAAACTTAGCATTTTGTATTTTGTGTGTATTTTTGCAACTCCAACCTTTTTCTTTTGGAAGAAATGTGAAAATAAAGCTTGCTACAATTGCTTTTACCCTTATAAATGGGTTACCTTTTTATCCAGCTGTAATTGTAGTGTTAGCGTGATTTCAGTTTTTGGTCAGTTCTTTACCCGATAAATTCCCTTGCGGCCTAACGGTGGGTGGCTTTATACCATCGGCTGCTCTTTATGCGACATAAGTAAGCCTAAGCAATATAATTTTGTGCATTGAGATTTTGTTTTCCTGTTTGTTTTCTGTTACAATAAGCCTCTCTCGCACAAAACAATCTTTCAAGAAGCATTAAAAAAAGAAACTTAAGTTTATTTTGGTTTTTATTTTTATCCTTTCAAATAAAAAGAAAGCTTAACTCGTAATTTTTATCCTTCGTCTACACGTGTGGCTGCACTTAATTTTATGGGTTGACATACGTCGCAGGTAATAGCAGTGGGATCGCATAAGAATTTGGCATTAATACATTCTATTCTTAAAGGGGGAATGAATGTTGTTGTCAGTAGTGTGACGTTTTGACATTACGACGCGGTCAAGCAACAAAGCCAAGCGTTCAAGGATACAAAACTGTGATAAATTTCAGTTGCTTTGCAATGTTTTGTATTTTATTGCATACATTTATGTTTATATGGGTCTATGTGTGGGTCAGACTACATATATGTACGTCTACATATTTTTTTCCCCTTTGTCCACATTGGGAAAATAACGGGTTGTTTATTTATACCCAGCTGATTGTGGCCGTTATTCATATTTATCGCTGCTATTGACAGCTTTATTGCTGTGATTATGGCATATGTTGTTATTGAATATGTATTTATATTAGGGTGGCCCTTTAAATTAAATAATTTTTTTTCCTCTCACCCCTTCAGACTGAAGTGCCAAGGTCAAAATATTACATACAATTTTAATCCCGATTGCAGACGGTTAAAGGGTGACGAACAGGGGTTAAAGCTAAGATTTTTTTATAAAAAAAGAAATGCTTGGTAAATACTTGAAGTTTTCTAGGACCTAGTTTAAATGCTGTCTCGAGATCTGGCAACTATGCCGTCCCTAACAATTGGAGCCCGCTTCTTCCTGCAGATCGCACTTCCTACACCTACGCTATCACTGACGAGGCCTAACTTATAAGCATGTCACGCCAGAAGGCACTGCCAAGTTAGTATGCCCATCGTGAGCCTTAAGTCTTCTCTCTCCAGAAATGATGATTTTAGAAACCTTTCAGCTCCGTGCTTTTGCCCATGCCTTTCCTGCTTGATAGATCATATGCAACTCCTGTCTCCTTTTGATTCCTCCCAAACGGCTTGGGACGTCTATCGTCGTTTCAACGAGTATTGCACCCTCCTTTGCCAAATCATCGACTCTTTCTTTGCCTTCTATCCCTTTATGACCGGGGACCCAGTGAAGATGTATGGTCCGACCTGAGTGAAGTTTTCCAATGCGTCTTCGCATTCCAGAACACTTCTTGATGAAGTACTGTGTGAGATTATGCCTTAATCGCCGCCGCCTGACGATCAATGTGTATATTGGCTACATGCAGCTAAATCGTGCTTCCTCCAGAATTTCTACTGCTTTCTTCACAGCTATAATTTTCGCCTCAAAGACGCTGCAATATCTGGCAGCTTGTAGGATCTACTTATTTCTGGATCGACATAGTAACAGCACGACCCCTTCCGTTAATTTGGAACCATCCGTATACACATAAATTGTATGTTCTGCCATTTTGCCCCCTGGCACCAATCCTGCGGCTCAATTGTGACCCCAATGATCTCTTTCGACGCTCATGGCCACGGGACCATATATTCCGTTTGCTTTCACTCCAAGTTATATTGTCAGGTGGAGATTTCTCTCAGTAAGCAGATATGAGCCGATGGATTAATCATCGGCTGTCTGCTTCGTGAACAGCTTCTCGCCAGTGGAAGACTTTGCTCTTTGTACTTATATTCGGTGCGCAGAGGCTTCGTGTACCTTGCGCTTGGTAATAATGCGAGTTGCCTTTGAGATTCGATTAGGTATAGTGTTATTTGATCAAGAAAATGCCATATGCCTCGGTTGATCGTTCTATGCTGAACACAGTACTTAAGACGAGCAGCATCGAAGTTAACCAACCAAACCCATTACGTGATATACTTAGGTGAGGTTGAATTTTCCGAACGAAAGGCTCATCCCTGCTGACCTTGTCATCAAAGTCGGAATCATGATTGTCATATTATGACGGGGCAGTCATCGTATGTCTTTTCTAGTTTTTCTTAGAACGAGTCTTTATCGCCTTCGGCTGCCTAATCTTTATGGTGCGTATTGATATACTGAAATTCTCGCCTTGATACAGATCACTTCGGAGAGCTCGTTCGTCACCAGAATTCCAATATGTGTCTACGCTTTGCGCCCTCTGCCCTTAGGCCAGTTGTGATATGCTCAATTGTCCCCATCTTGTGTGATGTCAGCATTTGCATTCAACAGCACATTAACCAGTCCTCCAACGGTATCTCCTTTGAAAGGATCCGAATTCTAAGTAATACCTCATTAAATTTTTTTAAAAATAATTTCCGTATTTGTGATGGGAGAAAATAGAAAATTTAACTTTATTTCGGTGTGTGCTGAGCTCAGCGCATAACTCGCCGCTTTATCCAAGACCAACGCCCGATCATAGTTCCACCTCACGCTGACAAACGCTACAAACTTCGAAAAATCCTTGAGGTGAGCAAGCTGGAGGACCTCGACCGAGCCTCACTTTTTGCCGCGTCCCCTATGTGCACACGGAATGATTACCGCTTCTTGCACCTCGACTACTCATTAGTGTGTAATATTCCGGACTGAGAATGGTCGGGCTGCGTTTGTGGCCAGTCCGAAGAAAACTCATTACCCTATCAATAGCGTCTGTCCGGCGTTTGCTCAGACACAATTAATGTATCAGACACATATCAAGCAAAAAATGAAAATACTTCGATGCTTTCGAAAGTTAAGCCAGACACACTCTATCGCGCAAATATTGAGCTCACTGGATAGCATCCCATCTACCACATTATTAACTGCGGTTCCTCTTATTGATTAAGTTATAAAAATACAACAAAAAAATTGCAAATAGTTCATATTATAAATCAATATCGATGTAAATAAGACACTCAATGACGTTCATTGAACTAAGACAGATGGTTGGGGTGAACAGCGCCTGACAGGTACTGAGTGTTTTTTATCTTATTCGCTAAACCTCAGCACTCATTCATGCACGTTTATATGAATTTTTGTAATAAAATAAGCAATACAAGCAAAAAATATAGCCTATTTATAGGCGTGCGGTTAATGTGAGTATTGCTTGAAGTATTTTCTGCTACAATAACAGAAATATCGTATAAACGTATTAGTGCCTCCCTCCAGTTCACAACCGCAGACTATTATACCTTCCATTGTCGTTTGTTATTGTTGCCGGTTTTTTCATTATTTTTCTTTTTCCGTTTGATATACCACACACAAATTATTCAACACCACACAAATATTCACTTGATACAAACATAAATGCTCATGAGTCGATAAGAACTCACAGCACAATTAGTGTTTTGCGATGGATTCTTTGCGTACATACACATGCAAGGGCATGTGTACTATATGCATATACATATACATACGTGCCTAAATATGGACTTAGGTATAGTTCATACACAAACACATGTATGCAGGTAAACTTTTGTATATTTATGCGGCAGTTACCCACACGACGTGTGCCGTACGTACGGACATTTGTCGTACAAAACACGTTTGACCGAACCCTCAAGCCATAGGAATCAATGTGTGCGTCTGTGTACATGTACTAACATATTTGTGTATGTATTGTTTACAGCAATGCACTGTTGCGATTGACCAGTTTGCATGCATGCTTATTAGGCCGGGTCGATTTGTGGGAGGCAAAAAAGATCGCCCATTGCTCTGTGAAAATCATATTCTAGGATCAAAATAAGAAACTTTGCCGAAGGAACCATACCTCTAAAACGAATTCTGGTGTCCCCCCAATTTGGGTCGAACTTTGGGTAGGGGCAAATTTTGAAAAATCCCACTTTGACCCATTTAGAGTGCTCCAATCGAGTCCAAATGTATGACCGACCCCCACTAACTTTGGAGGTCCGACCCACCGATGCCAGTGGCACACCTCCTGGAACCCCCTGGGGGTTCACCATATAAACATTTCAAAAATCGCCGGTTTTGCACTTTACATGAAAAAATCAGCGAAATGCCTATGTTTTTTTCTTTTTTGGATTTATTTTTCTCTTTAGAAATTATTTAGTCAGAACATATGTAAATGAAAAATGAATTAAATTTACGTAATAGAAAAGAAATTAAAAAAATTATTAGAAATTTGCGTTTTTACAACCCTTTTAAAACCAAGGCATCAGTGTGATGCATTTGCATGTCGTAAACATAGTTGTGTGGATTTTTTATTCAACCGTTTTAAAAAATGAAGGTATAGCTGTGACACATATTGCAGATCGTAAAATGCTGTGTTGTTTTTTTAAGCCACCACAAGACACAGCAGGTAGAATGAATTACCATTTCATTCTTATTACCTCTTCTCGTAGAACCATGTATAACGCAACGATTTTTGTGAATGCATTAAGTCGTTGTGAAGAACTCAAAGTGTGAAGTGCTAATTTCAGATAAAAAATATTTCAAAAAAAATATAAGTGAAGTGACCAATGTACTTCGATATCAAGTATTACAGCTCTGTCGTGTACGGTAGTGCATTATTTTTCAAGTTCATGGTTGGTCACGATTTCTAGAACCTCGTTTACGCAAATTGTCAATCAAGTAATTAAAGATAATTCATATTATGCGCATTCGGGAAATATCTTGTTATCAATGTTGTTTGATGATAGCAAAGAAAAGCGCGACTGTGCCATCAAGAAAATTCTACGCTATCGAACCGATGTTGACGAGCCAATGGAACTTACAGTTTATAAAAAACCAGATATAACTTAATTGCACAAGTTATACGGAATGCTCAATTTGAATGATATAAATATGTATTTGAACCACCATTCACGCGAAGCATTCCGTACGATACATTGAAAGAATATTTAAATCAAGATGATCCACCGTTTAATGATCCAAAAATTCCATCACACATACAAGGAACGGAACGACATGCTCATTGCTAGCTAGCGTTTCCAAACGGGTTATACCGGAAAATGTAGAGGCTGTTATGGCGACGACATTAGAGAGCCGTGCGAAATTGCCCAGACTTGAAAGTAAAAAAGACTTCAAACAATACTTTTTTTTAGTTTCTTTTCTATAACTCACTTAATTAATTTTTCATTTACATATGTTCTGACTAAATAAATTTCTTAAGAGAAAAAATAGATGTTATTATAAAAAGTTAGTGGGGGTCGGGCATATATTTGGACTCGATTGGAGCACTCTAAATGGGTCAAGTGGGATTTTTTCAAATTTGCCACTACCCAAAAGTTCGACCAAATTGGGGGACACCAGAATTCGTTTTAGAGGTATGGTTCCTTCGGCAAGTTTCTTATTTTGATCCTAGAATACGATTTTCACAGAGCATGAGCGATTTTTTGCCTCCCCACAAACGACCCGCCCTAATGCTTATGCAACATAAGTTTTTGGAATTACATTTTTCAGGGTGCAAATGGCAGAAACAATACTCAATAAGATTTCTAGTTCATTTATTTGTAACCTCCATTTTATATAATAATTTTAGGATATTTCAACAAAATTTTAAACAATCATTAGGCCTTTTTGTATAATAACTGCAATTGGTCCAAACATAGCACACAAATATTTAATAGGCAACTCTGTTTTGTGAGAGAGCGATCAGCTGACACGTTCTTACGGAAAAAATCAAAATTGTTTTGATTTCTACGTTCCGGGCTACGTACGTACGTGCGTTAAACGTCGGTGAGTTTTCGTTTACATTGCACACTCATATGTTAGGTCGTGTCTGCTGACACGTTTTTTCTAAGTACGTTCGTGGATAACTGCCGCTTTAGGCTTTCGTTGAGTGTACGATATTTTACTGCCAAATTATTGTTGTGGTTCATTTCTATATTTACATGCAGTGGTGGATTAGTTTCCTGCACCGTAGGCCGATTTTAGGCTGGCTCGTGGACTCTCATATTTAATTCGCAGCGATAAAACTCGGAGAAGACTAAGCTGAGCTTTGCTTTCAATTTGTGGTTTGAGGTCTGGAAACCAAATTGTAAACTTTTAATTCTACATAATAAATGCTGCTCTCAAAAACCGTGAGATATTTAAGGGGAGATCTTGTATAAATCTAAGCTGGGAGATGAAAATGTAGTGGTACCAAGTGATCGCTCCACATTGGCTTCAGCTTATTTTGAGGCGTATGCTAGACTTTTGTTTTTCTTACTTAACCTAGCTGAACCTAAGTTACCTTGACTTGGCTTACTCAACTTGGCTTGATTTCGGTTTTTTGATTGTCGGTTAAAAATTGTGTCGAGTAGAAGTCGACCTCTCCGTGTGGTCGTTCAACAAGGGTTCAGCTCGAAAGGTATCAGATCTAGAAGCAGCAAGTGGCATAGGTCCTAGAAAGCTTCTAGTATTTAGCAAATAGACGGGGTTATGTTGTAACATATGCCCTGGTTTCTGATGGATTTTTCAGTGTGGTCGTTGACCAAACTTGTGGTAACACTAGGCACTCATTCAGTCAATGCGAGGTCTTTAACCTAATCTAATCTATGGTTCAGTTCTGGAATAAGTTCTCTGGCCCACTTTCTTGTGGTTTTGCTACTCAGAGTTGTTGCCAGCATAGGACTTATTATCTTCGCGCCTGCCATACAGCATCGCGACTCACCTTCTTTCTATTGTCATAGATTGCTTTTCTCTATCAACAAAGAGAAGATATATCGGTATGATCCCAGCAACGACCAGCACAGCATCTGCGGAGACCGTGCGGTAATCTGAATCAATTCTCAAAGTGCCTTCTACATATGGCGGAGTTGAGGGCGGTTCAGTGCTTCCTATGATTTATTGCATCCGCAAAAACTTCAGGACTGTATAGAATATATATAAAATCCACTGCTTGAAAACAACAACAACAATATAATTCAATGTCATGCAAACATCCTTGTGCATGACTTTGGTCCTCCAGTGTTTGCAACTCGGATTCGCCATTGTGTGCGAAGCCTCTCTGCAGGCTTCTCAAATTTGCTCCGAAGAGATCAGTATACTGCCTCGCCTCATCTTTCAAGTATTTCGTTGAAGTGCGTTTTTCTTATGTGATGGTCCCCAATGTCATTTTCCTGATAGTGGAAATTCGGCTCTTCGTGAGAATGACGATCTCCTTTGCGCTGTTGATAGCTGAAGACCGTGATCAGCTATCCATCTATTTACACTGCGCTTGGCCTGGTTTTAATTAAGCTTTACTTAATTTAGTACTTTTGGATCAATATTCATAGTGGCATGGCAATTTTAAAATTGCTTGGATATGTGGCTACCTTGTAAACTATTCAGAAAGTCCTATAGTGGGATGTTATATCGATGTTGTGTCTGGGAGAGTACCAGATATACAACACACAGGAATTTATCGTTTCAAGTTATAAAAGGAATGAAAAGGTTCGCAAGTCTTGGCCCAAGGAGCACATGACTGCAAATCCTCCACTGCATACCAACAAATACATTATGACACACATTTGGTCTAACATATTTAAGCAAACTACTAAAGAAAGAATTTCTGCAGAAAAACGAAAAGGGAAAACAAAATGACTACTGGAATGAGTAGCATAAATTAATCAAGTGGAAACCATTAGAATATAGATTTCAGTATTTGTCTAGAGCGATGAAATAAGGCCAAATATTAAGTTTAGGTACTTTATCTAATTTGCGGTTGCCTCTGATGACATATTAGCAAAGTCCATAAAACGGTTAAATTAAGAATGGCATCTGCCAACTTAGTAAGAAAATGCCTGCGAGATCATGTTGTAAAGAAAATTAGGCAAAATATGGCACTATTTGTATTTCATCAAAACTGAGACTCTCATTTATAACGCCCAAATATTTGTGGTAACCCACAAAAATTTGGTGCAATAAATTAAGCTCAGGCATAATTTAATAAAATTTAAATAGTTTGAATTTACGAATGATACTGAAACGAAATATTGCAAAGCGTGTCAAATGTAAATTAACGTCATTAATTTTCAAAGTTCACACAATTGTCACGCATCTCTGAACTTTTATGTTCCTTTCTTAGAGTAGCTTTGCATATTCCTCAGTGTAAAAAATATTATTAAAACGCAGCAAATTCATTAAAATGCTAGAGCATCATGCGACGAAAGTGGAGCTAGCCGAAGCCATATTAAGTTACACTGTACGTAGCTGAAAGCAATTAAAAACTACGCGGATTTGGGTTTGTTTGCCATGCGAAATGCGAACTATTCGTGCAATCATCTATCTGCGATAAAAGCCCTGAGCAGTTATTTGCAGCTATCCGAATCGCCTTCGTGCCCATTCCATTAGGCACAGCTTTTCCAAGCTTTCAAGTTACGCAGCACCTTTTCAAACTTTTCTTCGCTGAATTGTTCTACGCTGTGACCTTCTTGGGTAACGTGATCGTCTGCTCTTAGTTGTTGAGTGGAAAACAGAACGTATCCATTGCTCCTAGTATTCTCGATCAACGTAGGAATATGGCATAATGAAACAGATAGTCCATTGTCTCTGCAACTATCTCATACATCGCAATTGTAGCCTCAGTTATCCGTCAACATCTGCCAGTGCGCTAAAATGTGGATGCGATTCATGTTGGTTTTTTTTAAGCATTCGATAGCTCTCTCCAACTAGGATCGTAGTGAAGTCCTCCATGAATAGCCATCTAGCACCAAAATTTCTTAAATCCATACTAGCATCTGCGATCCAGAAAGCGGCAGTACCAGTGTTTTCAAAACACTTCTGGCTCTATGAGGATCGATGATGTTTACACGCTTGGTTCTGTGGTCGAGGAGCATGGATGTAGATTTCAGCAAACGGGTTATCATTTAGATTGAATTATATCAAGCTAGCCAGCCCTGGTATGACAGTTTGGCCATTACTATAGGGAGTGTCCATCTGAAATTTTGGCATGCTGTAGATCCAGATATATGATCCAGATTTTGTGCTTTTGGTCTACCCTTTCAGCCCTACGGCAATCAACACTATGACACCTTAAAAAGTGTCGAAATTCTGCTTGCTGCATGATTGCGCATTACACCAAAACTCAAGGATGTTTGTCCGCCTCGATGGCCGATTTTGTTTCTTCTCTCTGAATTTTTACGAACACGGAAGTATTGTGCCTCTTCTTCTTCTCCAATCCGTTTTCTGATGGCATTTCGAACCCCATCTCTTAGTTGCGAGACATTTCAAACTCAGTATTTTCAAGTCTACAAATTTGACCTTTAATTCGTTTCCATACCATACACATCAACCACGACCATTTGCACCTCACACGTTAGTTCTCCCTCAATATTTATATAAAAAGTATAAACCGAAGGCATATGGCAACAGTTTGCATCTCACTCACGCACCAGTGTATCGCTGATTTAGCACAGTTTGCCAATGCGAGGGTGCGTCATCTTGTTGCTTTTCTTTAGCCTTACAAAAAGGGAAATTAATTAAAACTCCATAAAACTTCTTTTATTATTTCATTCATTTACTTATTCATTTATTTCCTTGCTCAATTTAACTCCCTTACCCCGATAAAAATAGTTAGTGACAAGAGGGTGTAGGTAGGGAAGACCCCAGGGTAAAAGTGGAAGCTGACTGGAATTGCAAAAGGATATACTAAAATTGAATGTATCTCCATGAAGAAAGCATAGTAACCCAATAAACTGTAAGGCTTGAGTTGAGATTCATATCATCAACAAGAAGAAAACTTTTTGTGTAGCGAAAATTGCTGCGTCTCAAGTAGAGAAAAGTGAATTTCTAACTTATACTCACACATATTTGCTTTATTTAAGAACTTTAATGTAATATTCGAAAACCAAGAGTTAAAAAGTATTCGGAGAACGTTGTTACATACTTGAGAGCTCCAATTTATCAAAGGTGCAGAATGATATGAATTACAGAATGATATTAAATATCAACTTGAGAACAAAGGATTAAGGACGCTTGGGAGAGTATGTTGCATATCAACTTAAAACTTCAGTATGAGTTAAGCGGGGATTGCCCGTATTGCTTTAAATGGCTGAATGCGTTTTGTAACACTTCAACCATCGTAGGAGTGTGGGTTCAAATCCCACTCCCGAGTGAAAAGGCTATGAAGAGATTTACAAGGTATAATCGAAACAGCTGTCGCCTTGTCTGCCCTGATGTCACATTGTTTAAATTTTTCCCAAAATTATTAAATAAATTAAAAACTTCAGATTTTTCAAAGACTAATGGTGTTGGATATCAACTTGAAATCTCTAAGTTTCACAAGGGATGGAAAAATAATTTCAGAATAATTTGGATATCAACTGGAGACTATTGGAGAATGATGTTGGATATAAACTTGAGAGCTCTTAATTTTGAAAAGTCGGATAATAAGTGGAGAATAAAGCCGAACATAAACTTTAGTACTAAAGATTTCTCAAATGTTAGATATTAAGTGAACTTGAGTACTCTAAATTTCTCAATGGTCGTAGAGTAATTAGATTATGCTCCTATAACTGCTCCCTATATAACCTTCACCCCAGTCATTCCACCGAGAAGAAGTGGGGCAGAGGAATTACCTGAGCCATGGGACCGGTGTGAACTGTCATGGGATGGGTCGCAGTTGGACGGAAATGTTGGTGGGGGTCTTTTGTCAAGAGCTAAATGTAAGCCGCAAGGTTAATTTGGCGGATCACTGCAGTGTATTCCAAGCGGAAGTTGCTGCAATTAAGGATGCGGCGGATGAAATGATATCCAGTGCTACTACGGTAATAGAATTTAACATCTACTCTGATAGCCAAGCGGCTATAAGGGTTTGAGTTCAACTATAGTCCGATCGATGGAAGTCTGGGGGTGCCTGACCTCGCTTGCGATTGCATCGAATTATTTTGCAATTAAAATTATCTGGGTCCCGGGCCATAGTGATATCCCGGGTAACTGTCAAGCGTATCTCTTAGCCCGCATAAGTACAACTGAACCGCATGACGATGGCTCTAGGATTCCTCTGGCCAGCTATGGATTGCTCCTCCATAGCTGGGCCTCGAATCAGCCCAGCAAACGTTGGGCGGATACCACGTTTTGCATGATAGCAAGATCTTTTTGGCCGAAAGTGGATGGCAGGAGGTCTGCAGAAATAATTGGGTTCACTAAGGCTTACCTGTCAATGGTCATTGGTGTTCTGACAGGGCACTGTCCCATGGGTAACCATGCGGTACGTCTCAATATACTGGAAACTCTATCCTGCTGCAGCTGTATGGAGGATGATGAGGTGGAATCACCAAATCACTTTATGCTTGATTGCCCAGCTTTTGCCAGAACTAAGCGAAAGGACTTCGGTCGCGACTCACTTGGATCTCCCGAGGATTTATCCATAGTTGAGATCGGTATAATTCGGAGCTTTATCGTTGCTGCCCAACGATTCTCTAAGTAGCTATGTCTACGTTGACGTTATTTTATTGCATGTGGTATCGCAACGGACTTTCATGTTGTCCAAGTGAGCTCCCCTTATTAATGCAGCTACACCTAACCTAACATAACCTTATATAGATAATGATGTCGCATTTCAACTTGAGAACTTTAACCTGCTCAAATCTTGGCAAAAAATAATTGTGTTACATACAAACTTGAGGACTTTAAATTTCTAAAAGGTGGGGTAAAATTGGTGAATGATGTCGGATATCAACTTGAGTAATTTTAATCTTTCAATAATAATATGGAGAATAATGTCGAATACCAACTTAATAACTTAAAATATGTCAAAGGTAATATATTCATTTGAGAACCTCAAGTTTGGAGCGGAAGAGTAGAATGATGTTACCTTAAGAGCTCTACATTTCTGGATGTTGCCTGGGCTACGCAGTACATGTTGAAAGTGTGTTGGTGAAGAGAAAGATAAACGAAAGCGCTATAAGAGTGAATTGAAGCTACGCAAAAAACCAGACAAAACCAAGCACCATAAGCAGTCAGGGCAAAGCTAAGCGCGTGTTTATCGTGATTTACGACTTTGAGGAGTAATTTAACCGCCAAACAACAATTACACACACACGCTCATAACCAAGAGCCTGCCATATACATCCTCTGACGTGCTTACTCCTACACCTTAATTGTCGGCCAACAATGTTGTTACGTACACAGTTTAACTGTAAAAGTTTCTCTACAAACTGTTGTCACATTCTGCTGCTTTCTTATCGCTGCGAGAGGTTTATGAGAGAAGAGAAAGGGAATCAGAGCTTAGTCGTAATACGAAGTCGCACTAAGTTCTTTAGCTGCGATGCTGCGCGGCAGGGGGGGGGAGGAGTGCTAACAGTGGGTGGGACCCAAAATCAAAATAATTCAAATGTCTCAGTGGCTTCCCGCTTTTAATTGAATACTTTTGTCAGTGCAATTTATGTGCGTTTTGCCACCTTAACAACTTCAACGAAGGCCACTAGCTATTAACAATTTGATTTGTAACGGTATCTCTTATTTTTCTGCATCACTATGAAAACTTTCGCGTAACCTTCAGAAGCACCAGTCTTGCCTCATACTGCAGGCATTTATTTTCAGTAATCAACGCCGGCATTTTTACACTTTTATTGCATATATTTTGTAGTTACTTCTAGAGAATTATTTGCAGTGCATTTTGTGTGTACTTTTGCTTGGTATTTGCGAAATTTTGCAACTAAAATTCCGTTTACTCTATTTATTTTCTCTTGTTGGTATTAGGTGGATGATTTTGCTCGACAAGATAATTAATAGATCACATACATACATACATCTATATGTATGTATATATGTGCATATTTTTCTTGCGTATGTCTGTAGGTAATTGAACTCGTCCTAAACGACTGGATCAATTTTAATAAAATTTTGTGTGTGTTTGAAGGGGTTTGCAAGTAGTTTAGATTCACAATTTGGTCTTTTCAGAACAGGACTCTTTTACGGATCCGGGTCCTTTTTTAGAGTACTTTTTCGTATCCGACAACTTCTTTAGAAGCGGATACTTTTTTGGATAAGGTTACTTTTATATAGTTTTTCAGACCCGGGTACATTTTTAAAACCAGGTACTTTGTCGGGGCTGGAGTCCCATTAAAAACTATTTTCGATCTCGTATTTTTTTAGAACATGGTACTTGGTTATACTATCGATGAGGTAGAGCAAGAGCAAGTCCTTTCCATAAATTTCTTTTCCTTTCCTTACTTTTCCTTTCCTTCCCTTTTTCTTTTCGAAATTTGTTTTTAAGACTAAGTAAAATGAAGTGACCAACTTGAAGACAATGTGTAAAAGGAGGCAAGGAAAAAACAAGTCCATGCAATTATCGCTTCAGTCACTTTTTTTATATTTCTGTAAGCAACTGTTGCATAAGTAAGTACCGTTAGGCAATTCTTTTACTAATTCTTACTTACTACTTACTTACTTACTTAATTGGCGCTAAACCGTCTAAACTAATTCATATGCAGGTTATTGACAGCCAAAGCAGCTTACACCTACATTTTTTGTTAATTTTGCCACACCATTTTGACTTTGCCTGCTGTGCTGACATAATTTGAATACTTCGTAAGCACTTCAAAAAAGCCAAAAATGACAGCAGGCATGTCAAACTGACAGAGAGCGCGTTGGGAATGGGTTGTTTTAGGTATTTTAACGCTTTTCTTTGTGTGTGAGGCAGAAAATAGCTTTAGTTGGCTGGAATTCAAGTGGTTGGAATATTTGTGGCTGCCTTTGCTATGCTCTGATTTTTCCCAATTTTTCGTGACATGCCTGAAAGTATGCTACATTTTTTTATATATTCATACCTGATGTTGAATGTTGTTGCTTAAAAGCAGCAATTTATTCGTATAATAACGTACAAAGCTGAGCAAAAACAAGGCGACGATAGGCAACTTCAAAAGGATTGTGAAAAGGAATGCAAATGTCTTTGCAGTTAAACGTTTGAGTTATCAGTTGGTAAGAGGGATGTTACATAAAAGTTTCACAAAGGGAATTACGACAGGTGGTTATGTACTTTTTTACCCCACACTTGAGTACTTGTGTGATTTCATGACTTTTGACTCCTACCAGTAAGTAATTAATAATTTGAGGTCTCTCGTGTTGGAATTGTAAATATTTACTTGATAATTTTGTCGTGTTTTTGCTTTCTATGTGTTAGCCGGAAGGGAAAATGACTTCGACTAGATGCTGAAAAAAATAATAATAAGAAATAGTCAAAGCCACCGAAAGCCGAGCCCTAGGGACGGGACGAAAGTAAGTTTATTAGAACCTTTTTAAACATGGATTCCTGTGCCTTGGCTATATTTTCCTTCAAGCGTACTAGAGTCGACAGTTTTTGTTGTTTTATCGGCCTACTGATTTGTAAGATCGCCGGTTCGTATCGAGCTCAAGGTCTAACAATAATTATTGTATTATCATTATTGCTATGATGACTTTCTTCTTAATTGAAAAGCGAATAATAAAGGACTGGAGATGAGTGCTTTCCAAATTTTCCAGTGGAGACTTTGTGCTTTTCTACCTTGCAACTGGATTAATTCTAAAAAGTATCGCTTCGGACAGGTGCTGCGTTTATCGAAATTAGGTCTTTTACGTCAAAAACAATTAAAAAATTATAAACTCTCAGTAATATTGCCTATATAGAAGCCGGAGCAGGGGATTGGAAACACTTCCTTTGCAGCATCTTTACAATTACGTTTTATTCCTCTTCAGCTGCCAGTGACTATGGCGACAAGAATATATCGCATTCCGACTGCATATATAAAAAACTTTGTGAACTTAAGTCTAGGAATATGGCAGAACATAAACCTGTTAATAAGTTTATTTCAGGACTCCCCCCATTTATCCTACCAGTTTTACAAATAAGTAAGTAAATACCGGCCTTAGGCATCATTGATTTACAATTTTTGTGTGCTTTTTTAATTTGTTTTTAAAACCTGTACATCAAAGCATATTTTTAGGGATTGCGTGATATTTCTGCTTTGCGTGTTAAATAAAATATTTATAAAAATCACGTCATCGTGTTTGCTTGCGTGTTAATTATTGATTACAACTTTGCATATTTTTTGGCGTGCGAAATTGCTTCCTTCACTTTTGATTTCAGGTACAAGTGAAAGCAATTTTAAAGTGTTTAATGATAGCAAATGAAAATCGCAGGAACCAGCTACTTTTTATAACTATTAACTTTTTTGAAACCTTTTAGGAATAAAGTTTTCGGAACTTAACTTTAGAGCTATGAAACGCCTTACTTTATGAAGGTTTGAAGATAGTTTAGCACTGAAAAGTTATTTGAAACCTTTTGTTTAATTGAATACTTGTTTGAAAATTGTCAAGTTTTTTAGAACTTGGAACCGGTATCTTTTTTTAAATTTTTTTCCTCGTTTAAACAATTGTTTATAAGTTTTTAACGTTTTTGAAGCCCTTTTTCCTTGTTTTAGAAGTTTTAAATATTTTGGATCATTGTGCTTTGTTATCTCTTGTTGGAATTGGTAATATTTTAGTGCATATTTTCTTATTTTAGCAACAAACCTTTTAAGTTTTTTTTAAATTGAACACTAAAACAAGTGAACATTTGCTTGAAACCTTCTACCTTTTTAGATTCACCTTTTTCCTGTTGTAGAACTGGCAATTTTTTAAAACTTTTTCTTTTTTAGAACCTGTCACTTTTTTTTAAATTTTTTCTATATGAATACTGTGTAAATTTAGAATAAATGGGCAATCTTTTCCCCGTTGGAACAGATTTGTTGAGCTGTACATTTTTCGATAGGCTTTTCCTTTTTAAAGCAACTTTCTTTAAACTGGTAGTTTTTTTAAACATCTGACTTTTTTAGAACAATTTTTTTGAAAACTGCAAGATTTAGACACATCTTACTTTTTAAACTACTTAAATTTTACAACTAGTTATAGTTCCTACTGGAATTTTTGTTATTTATGTCTTAGCTTTTTTAAAAGAAATTCCTTTAGAACTGTGACTATTTTGAAACCTTTTTCTCTTTTAGCATAAGTTTTTTAGAACTCTTCTTTTTTTGAATTTCTTAGAAGCACGCTACCACCGTGGTGTGATGGTAGCGTGCTCCGCCTAACACACCGTATGCCCTGGGTTCACACCCGGACAAAGCAACATAAACATTTTAGAAATAAGGTTTTTCAATTAGAAGAAAATTTTTATAAAGCGGGGTCGCCCCTCGTCAGTGTGCCATGAAAAGCTCTCAGTGCCTTGCAGATGCCGTTCGGAGTCGGCATAAAACAAGTTGGTCCCATCCGGCCAATTTGTAGGGAAAATCAAGAGGAGCACGACGCAAATTAGAAGAGAAGCTCGGCCTAAAATCTCTTCGGAGGTTATCGCGCCTTACATTTATTTATTTTTATAGTTCTTTAAAACGGAAGGTTTTATTGATAACTTTTGCAATTTTTTAAGAATGATAACTTTTTGAAATTTTTTTTCCAATTTTGAAACCATTGTTTGAACTGATAGTTTAAATTATCATTTATGAACTTTTTTAATAACTGAAAGCTTATTCTAAATCTTAGAACTAACTTTTTTATAATCCATCACTTTTTTTTAAATGTTTTCCCAATTTGTGAAGTATTTGTTTAAGAGTGGTAACATTTTAAAACTTTTCCATTTTTAGAACTGGTAACGTTTTTTAAAAACTTACCTTTTTGTATATATTTTCTTAGAACTATTACCTTTTTGTTTTTTAAAACTACCTTTTTAAATCGGGTAACCTGTTTCCTCTTTTAGATATTTTAGAAAAAATTTTTTTGACCTGGTGAATTCTTTCGAAACCTCATCTTTTCTTTTTAAATCGTTATTTTTTTGAAACCTTTTACATTTCTTGTACTAAAACTTTAGCACATGTAAATTTTTTGGCCCTTTGTCTTCTAAAACTACAATTTTTTGGAAACTTTAAGCTTTTTAAGAACATATTTTTTTTTAGAACTGCTTAAAATTTAGCTACCTTTTTAATTTTTTGTCGTTTAGAATGCAACAATAACAACTTTTTATGGTTAAATTTTGTATTAATTAAATATATTTTAGCAAATAACATTTTAACAATTCTAGCTGAACCACGTCTAAATGTGCTTCGTAGGGCGCTTAATTGATAGTAGTTAAAAGTTGTAATTCACATCACATTGTAGGGGCATTCCAAAAAAAGGCTTCCAAAGGCACTGTGTTACATGTTATTTTTTTTATTTTTGCAATTAGCAAAAAGTTAATGAACCGTAATTCATTCATTTATTGATTGTAGTTGCTGTGCTGCCAATCAACCTTGCTGTGGTTTATAGTTGCATATGTACAGCAGCGAACAGAAAAATAAAAGTGGCTTTTTTATTTTTTTTGTTGTAGATATTTAAAAAAACTGCTACTTAGTGTCAGCTACAGTTTTTTTTCTTAAGATATCAGCAAAGAAGGAAATAGGGATAAGATTTACAACAACTAAGGAATGACGTGGCTGAATGCGTTTGTAACATTTCAACCATCGTAGAAGTGCGGGCTCAAATCCCACTCCCGGGAGAAAAGACTTTGAAGAGATTTACGAGGTATAATCGAAACACCTGTCGCCTTGTCCGTCCTGATGTCACGTTGTTTAAATTTTCCCATATTACACTAGATCACAAATTCCAATTTTTTTTTCTGCACCTATGCGAGGAAGGATCTCGAAAACTTTTATTTTTTTACAGATTTGTTATTTTCTCTGTAAGCTCTGTTTTATTACAAAAAATAAGCTTTCGTTCAACAAAATCGATGGACTAATACAAAAGTTATAAGCATTCAAGTAAATATATCCATTTAATACTTAAGTACCCTACTGGTACATATCTGTTAGTATTCGCTAATTAACTGATATACGAATACTAACACATATGTACCAGTAGGGTACTTAAGTGTTAAATGGGATTTATTTTACATGAATGCTTATAACTTTTTTATTAGTCATCGTTTTCGTTGAATAATAGCTTATTCTTTTGTAATAAAACAGAGCTTAGAGGGAAAAAATCAAATGCAGAGAGAAAAAGAAATCCTTCATCGCAAAGTACACATTTTTTTATATTTTTACAATGGAAAAAATCCGTAATGATTGTTCTTTATCTTTGAATCTGCAGGGCCTAGCAAAAAATATTCTATGCACTGTTTATAGGAAATTTTTTTGCATTTTAAAAGCTTTAAACCGTTTTGGAATTGCTCAATTCGTTCTTGAGATATACATGACTAAGTAGACCCAATGTGGAAAAACCCGTTATTCGTAATATCTCAAAAACGTTACCATAGATCTAAAAATAACCTGATTTTCGAAATCAGGGGGTGATTTTACATAGGAATTTCATAATGACGTCTCTGGTGAATTTTGGCTGTAAACCAGTGTTATTAAATAAAAAAAAGCTTTCAATTGACGAAATTTGATAAAAATTGCCACTACTTTTTTGTTCGCTGCTGTATATGTATATAAACGATGTTTTTACTGTACACAGTTGTACACGGCGGTCGCCGTGGTGTTATTGTAGCGTGCTCCGCCTAGCACACCGAAGATCCTGAGTTCACGCCCGGGCAAAGCAACATTAAAATTTTTGAATCAAAGTTTTTCAATTAGAAGAAAATTTTTCTAAGCGGTGTCGCCCCATGGCAGTGTTTTGGCAAGCACTCCGAGTGTATTTCCGTCATTAAAAGCTTTCAGTGAAAACTCATCTGCCTTGCAGATGCCGTACGGAGTCGGCATAAAACAAGTTGGTCCTGTCCCGCCAGTTTGTAGGAACAATTAAAAGGAGCACCACGCAAATTGGAAGAGAAGCTTGGCCAAAAATCCCTTCGGAGGTTATCGCGCCTTATGTTTATTTATTTAAGTTGTAACTTTTGAAATGTATGTGTTTACATAGAAATGGTAATGATATTTCTTTATTGTTTTATGTGCAATTTTACATGCAAATGTCATATTTAAACTTTTTTGACTAACCTCCGGCAATCAATGCATAATGCTATTCATAATTTTTCCATATTTTTGTGATTTTGCCTGTTTAAATTGACATCTGTAAACGAATTAATATTCAAAGCAAAAAAATTAAGAAAAGTCAACGTGTTTTTTGTTTTAAATTTTTATGTAATTTTAATTTTAATTTGCTGTACCATAAAAAAGGCAAAATCAAACAACTAAATATAATGAAGCATACTTTAGGCGTTAAATTGCATAGTAGAGGCGCAAAAAAGCCGTTTTTTGTAAATATTCCGTTTAAGTGTAGTTTTTACTTATTAAAGGACAAAATAAAACCGATTAGTCCTTAATATGTATCATGTTTTCTTCTGTACATAATCTGCATTAATTTCAATGTGTTTCGTATTCCACTTCATTTAATACTGGGACCTGTCTTCATAATATTGCTTTCTTAGCTTATACAGTACAGCAAAGAGTTTCTTTGTAAAGGATCTTTCCCCGAATTCCAACCACTGCTAACGATATCATTCCACCGCCAAAATTCTCGAAAACAGTATCAAGTGCGCAGAAAAGTATGCAACATTTGGTACCATTGTCGTAAGTAATAACCGCCTAATACCAAATTCACACAGAAACTTACCGAATCACAATTTTGTTTAACGAAATAATTAAGTTTTACTTTTCACACAGGGCCACTTGCTTCATTAAACGAACATCAACAAAACAAAGTTAGCGACCCCAACAAAATATAGTTAACATGGATGGCAATGAAAATAAAATGCATGCGCAACTACTCATAGATGTTGCACCTAACCAAATATATGTAATATTTAAAATTTTTTTAGTGCTTTTCTATTTTTCGTAAATTATTGAAAATATTATCATTTGTTTCATTGGCATCAAAAATTCGACCCATTAATCAAAGCTTATTAGATTTTCACTTCATTAGAAATTCTTAAAGCGATAATGAGATAATCATACTCTACAAGTCACTTATCGTACTCGTCCTGCTATATGGGGCAGAAGCATGGACCATGACAACAGCAGATGAAGCGGCTTTGGGAGTGTTCTAGAGAAAAGTTCTTCGAAAGATTTATGGACCTCTACGCGTTGGCGATGGCGAGTACCGAAGAAGATTTAATGATGAGCTGTACGAGCTATACGCAGACATCAACATAGTCCAGCGAATTAAAAATGCAGCGGCTGCGCTGACTAGGCCATGTTATGCGAATGAATGATGATGCTCCGGCCAAGAAAGTGTTTCTATCGGAACCCGCCTATGGAAGCAGAGGTAGAGGGCGGCCCCCACTCCGTTGAAGGACCAGGTGAAAACGATTTAAACTCCCTTGGTGTGACCAATTGGCGCCGGTTGGCGGAGCGAAGGAGCGACTGGTGCGCCTTGTTGGACGGCATAACCGTTTAGACGGTTAAGCGCCAATTAAGTAGGGTTGGGTAGGGGAGATTGGAGAAGCGGCTATATTTCTTCTCGGATTTGAGTTTGGAGTTTTCTTTACTAGGGAGTCCGTCTGTTGAATAGAAAAAGGGTGTTTTTTTGGGAAATTAATTTCATTTGCTTTTTGGTCTGGTTTATTAGGTATATTGTGCATGAATATTTTTTTATTGTACGGTCGTTTGTTTGCACAAAAGTAGTGAACAACAACCCACCCAACCGAAGAGCTTTTACCCCGCTAAGCCAGCATGCACAGCTCGACCACTAGCAAACTGGGTGATTCCATTGAAGCTAAAAATGGCTCCCAGAAACGACTACATGACAGGCTTCAATGTAGAAAACTGATAATCATTTCATTAACCCTATCTATGAATTGGTATAAGTCCTGTGTAAAAGTATGGGAGTAAGGCTTTTATTCCTTTGACCATATAGCAATAAATGTTGCATACTATTCTGCGCTCTTGATACTTTTTTTTAGAATTTTTTGGCGATGGAATTTTCGGCGTTAGTGAAGGTTTAAGTTGGGCAGGAAACAGGCAGATGAGCAATCTTTTGCTATTAATTTTGTACACACACACAAAGAAACTTTCTTATAATATTATTATCTTACTCTTTGAAATTTTTTTTAAGGACGGAAACCTGTGATTTGTTATCCCGCTGTTTTCTTTTTCACTTATTAAAGGTTTTTGTGAATCACTTTTATTACTCATTTAAAAATATAATATCACATCATAAATTTATAACTTAAATCAATTTATCTACTTAAATATAGAGAAGTATTTAGACCCCCACATCAAAATGGATTAGGAGCGAAAATGTTATGCATTATTTCTATTACAAGGGTCAAAATTTCAGGTTTTACTTGCCACGATACGCTGTTTACGGTTATGCTACTGTATTTGTAGTATCTAAACTAAAAACGAAAATACGTTAAGGATTTGTGTGATTGCATAAAAAAATGTATGGGGTTTAAATTTTTTCTTGGGTTCCATCCTTTTAATTCATGCTTGAATTTTGCTAAACCTTTACAGCATAATTTTTATACTCAGTTGAGCAGAGCTCACAGAGTATATAACTTTGATGGATAACGGTTAGTTGTACAGGTATAAAGGAATCGATATAGATATAGACTTCCATATATCAAAATCATCAGGATCGAAAAAAATTTGATTGAGCCATGTTCGTCCGTCCGTCCATTAACACGATAACTTGAGTAAATTTTGAGTATATTGATTAAATTTGGTATTACGTTCCTGAGCACTCATCTCAGATCGCTATTTAAAATGAACGATATCGGACTATAACCACGCCCACTTTTTCGATATCGAAAATTTCGAAAAACCGAAAAAATGCGATAATTCATGCCAAAGGCGGATAAAGCGATGAAACTTGGTAGGTGAGTTGAACTTAGGACGAAAGAATAGAAAATTAGTAAATTTTTGACAATGGGCGTGGCACCGCCCACTTTTAAAAGAAGGTAATTAAAACTTTTGCAGCTGTAATTTGGCAGTCGTTGCAGAAATAAGATGAAATTCCGGCAGGACGTTACCCTTATTACTATATGTACGCTAATAAAATTAGCAAAATCCGAGAAGGACCACGCCCACTTTAAAAAAAATTTTTTTTTAAAAGTAAAATTTTAACAAAAATTTTATATCTTTACAGTATATAAGTAAATTAGTGTCAACATTCAACTCTAGTAATGATATGGTGCAACAAAATACAAAAAATAAAGAAAATTTCAAATGGGCGTGGATACTTTTAATGCTATAAGTCGAACAATAAATTTCCCAATCCTTTTTGAACTTTGGTAGGGGAATAGATTTTATGACGCTAACTGTTTTCTGTGAAAATGGGCGAAATCGGTTGAAGCCACGCCCAGTTTTTATACACAGTCGTCCGTCTGTCCTTCCGTATGCCGTTAACACGATAACTTGAGCAAAAACCGACTATCTTACTGAACTTAGTTCACGTACTTATCTGAACTCCACTTTATCTTGGTATAAAAATGAACGAAATCCGACTATGACCACGCCCACTTTTTCGATATCGAAAATTACGAAAAATGGAAAAATGCCATAATTCTATACCAAATACGAAAAAAGGGATGAAACATGGTAATTGGATTGGTTTTTTTGACGCGAATATAACTTTGGAAAAACTTTGTAAAATGGTTGTGACACCTACCATATTAAGTAGAAGAATATGAAAAAGTTCTGAAGGCGAATAAAACACCCTTGAAATCTTGGCAGGTATTAATATATAAATAAATTAGCGGTATCCAACAGATGATGTTCTGGGTCACCCTGGTCCACATTTTGGTCGATATCTGGAAAGCGACTTCACATATACAACTACCACCACGCCCTTTTAAAATACTCATTAACACCTTTCATTTGATACCCATATCGTACAATCATATTCTAGAGTCACCACCTGGTCCACCTTTATGGCGATATCTCGAAAAGGCGACCACCTCTAGAACCAAGGCCCACCCCCTTTTAAAATACTCATTAACACCTTTCATTGATACCATATCGTACAAACAAAGTCTAGAGTCACCCCTGGTCCACCTTTATGGCGATATCTCGAAAAGGCGACCACCTATACAACTACCACCACTCCCTTTTAAAACCCTCATTAATACCTTTAATTTGATACCCCATATCGTACAAACAAATGTGTGTTTTTATTGTTTTTATTACAGTCCTGATGATGATCTCAGATTGAGATCGAAATATCGAATAATTAAATACATACAAGCAACAAACCGAGTTGTTTTATTTAAAAGAGCCTAGAGCTCACCAACAGAAAATATATATTTTTATTCATTAACGGCCAATAAACATATTAATTATAACAAATTCTAGAGTCAACCCTGATCCACCTTTATGGCGATATCCCTAAATGGCGTCCACCTATAGAACTATGGCCCACTCCCTCATAAAGGCATTAAACTTTTCATTTGATAGACATGTCATACAAACACATTCCAGGGTTTCCCTCGGTTCATATTCCTACATGGTTATTTTTCCTTATTTTGTCTCCAAAGCTCTTAACTGAGTATGTAATGTTCGGTTACACCCGAACTTAACCTTCCGTACTTGTTTTTAATACAAGCGTATTTTTAATTTCGAATCAACAATAGCAAATTTTTTTGGTTAAGGCTTTAATAAGTTATTTAAATCTTTATAAAGCAGGAAACAACATTTTTTTACCGCACATACAAACCGTTTCAGCAGACATCAATACAGATAACATTTCAGCAGCACTGCATCATTTCCAATCCCCTCAGTGGCATATCCTGATATTTTTTTAATCATTTTTTGTTTACTGTGCGTGATTGTTAGCGATGTAACGAAAGTGAAATAACGGATATAGATTTACTTAAATTTGTATAAGCCGAACTGGAACGGGATTATGAATTTAAGGAAGTTATTGTTAAATATTAATTAAGCAGTAATAGAGGTTGCGATTACTCGAACTTGTTCGAGAGAAAATTTCTCCGATTATTTGCTATTCGCGAGATTCTCTAATATTGAAATACTTGTAAGACTCGAGGTCTTTTAGGCATCCAACTAAATCTCTGCTTTAGTAGAATTATAGAGAGCTTGTGCTCGAGAGAAAATCATAACACATAATACGACTAATGAAATGACAAAAAGAATGTCGAGAAGCTTGCAAGCTCTACGATTGTTTCGAAATTCGGCAATCTCGGGAGAAGCTAGTTTCAATTCTTGAGTGTCGAAATTCTTGTTTAAGGTCCTTTGAAATTTAGTTAAGATTGCCTTGATCGGCTTAATTTTTTCGCTTTCAAGTTGTCATTGCATATTTCCTTACTTAATAATGAGGATATATTCTGTATATTTCTTTAGACATACGCCATAAGACATTAATTGTACCACTAACAGCTTATTTTCGTTGTTTGTTGTTGTACCCAATAAAGACATTCCCCCCAATTCTTTGCAAATGTATCGATATAAATCTGTTACTTTGTAGGCACAATCACGACCACACCACAAACCACGATTTAATATTACCACAATGAAGCTTCTAGCCATCGCCTCTTCACCTCCTAGTTCCATGAAACATTTCGGAACGCTAGAGCCACGCCTCAAATTGTGTATTCATGACATATTTTAACAGGACGCTTGAATTGCGCTTATCAACCTCTTGACCCCTCTATTTTTTGTCAATGTTTATTTGTTTAAATTTATCTACTCCATTCTTCTTTAACTTCTTCCGTAATAAAAAAAAAAATACTTCATCGATTCTGATGAAATTCGCATGTGTTTCCGACGAGATTGAGGTTGCGATTTGGTACATTTTTTTTTCTTATCTTTCTGGGAAGTGAACAACGTCCGGCCTATTAAAAAAAATAAATAATTGATGTCCGATTTCCTTTAAACGGACCACCAAAAACACCCCAACAAACGGGACAGCCCTCTTCCAAAAATCTAACTTATGGTTCAACTTGCTTGAAATTCGTATGGGTACCTCTTTGACCAAGTAAATATTTAGAAACTCATTCATTGCGGGAAGTGCACCGAGGCCGACGAATTCAACGGTGCAATATGCATGAAATTTTGTAAAGTACAGCTTCCCTTAACAAATTGAGAAACTGTCCTTTTCGAAGTGACCAGGATCCGAACCTTCTCCAATTACTACAGGGATGGAAGTGGGATGTGTTTGCAGTATAAGGAGGATACATGGAAAAAAGAGGCAAAAAATAGAAGAAAATGGCAGATAAAAGTGAAGATATGGGGTAGAGAGCGAAGAGTTCCCAACGAATTTTCGGGCAGAAAAAGGTGTGCCCGGGACTCTAGTATTTAAGTGAAATAATAACAAGCCGCAAAGCTTCGGAGTGAAGAGTTCGAAAGAACCCCATTGCGTTAGTTCCAGTTATAAGGTAAGCATAAAAACCGAAAATGCAACGCTAATAGTGGGTTTATAACTGCTTTTATTGGCATTTTGTTATCCTGTTTGAAATTTATTGGAGACCAACCACAGAAAAGCACATAAAATGATGTGTATGTATAGATTTTTATGGCTATCTAGCATTGCGTGGATATATACATATGTGCAAGTCTCTGTATCACCGTAGAGCGATTTAGAGCTAACACAGTCAGCGGAAGAGGAACACAACATATGAACAGAATCTGTGGTTCCGCTTTATGACCGCATTGCGAGCAATATACAAATGATATGGATTTTTAAGACAAAATTATCTGAACATATTCAATATATTTTAGATATATGAAAGAATTCAAAGCGTTTTTATAAAGAAAAAAAAACACTTTTTTCTTGGCCCTCCCGCAGCTCACAACTCCCAGTATAGA
>JARSSU010032506.1:0-24280 GCA_029619165.1 Eurosta solidaginis
TTAGAATTGCATGCCTTATGTGCACTTATCAAATATTTAAGTTTTTCAATTGTACACTTTATCCAAGAGTATTCTTTATCTTTATACTTTCTTTCTTCTATAGACTTAAAAGATATTTATCTTTAACGAATTCTTGGTCTAATCTAATCTACCACGAGCACGATAAAATCGATGACCTAATCACACACAGGACTACGTAGCGGAAGGTTTAGCTTTACTATCTTAGGTTATGGTGAGATTAGAAAATCATATTTCCCCCCTCACTAATAAACACAAAATTTTTTTGTTTCATCCTCCATTTCTCATTTCATTTTTATTTATTTTTCACTTTTCAAGTACCTTAATTCCTTCATATTTGTTCATCACTTTATTTTCTTTTTAAGACGCTTTAAATTTATTTATTTAATTACTAAACATATTCTTAAAATTTAATATATTTCTTTAAAATTATATTAATTATGAAATTTATATTATATTATTTATATTAAATTATTTAATTAAGTTAATATTAAATAAATCTATAATATTATTTAAAGTTTATATTATAATAATCAATTATATTTATAAAAAAATTAATAATAATCAATATAAAAATATATATATTATAGTTAATTAAATTTATTTTTAATTATATTTTCTATGAAATATATACTGAATAAATAATTTAAAAAGAAAACAAAAAAAAAGATGAAAACGAACACAAGTGGAAAATATCCTAAGTATTGGTCATAAATCATATGATTGTGTACTAAATTAACAAAGTTCCTATACATTTAAATTTCTTTAATTTTTGCTTATAATATAAAATCCAATTAGTAGGTATTTTTCCTCTCCATAGCTTGACGTTTAGCGCCTTAGTTGGCATCTTCCATCTCGCTCAAAAAAACTTTTTATTTTTTTCTCCTACTAATTATCTTAGCGCCTTCATTCATACAGCTGTAATATCTACTTAATATTATTCATTTCCTATTATGGCTGGTCTCCTGCCCCAAATTGTTTATTCTATTTTTTTCCCAGTATTTATATCTTTGCTTTGGTCCTTTTTCCATTATTCCTTTATATTTTATTTTTTTTTTTTGTGTTTTTTTTTTTTTTTTGTTGTTTTCTAAATACGGAGTTATTTCCTTATTTTTTTTCTATTTGGTCTAAGCTTCCTCTTTATTGGTTCGGCCCGGTCGTCGGTGTCGGGTTCGTCACCTAGAATGTCGTCACTCTTAAAAGCTTCTTCGCACTACTATGACTGTCATAAAAAAAGATTTTTTTTTTTTGCAATATCCTTGAAATAAAATAATATTAAGAAAACAAAGCTGAAATCCTAAATCAGATATCGCGCGAAAAAAAAAAAGAAGATTCAGAAATAGTAAGAAAAATCGAAACTGAAGCAGGCAGAAGCGATCACATCCAGAAATGGCAGAGAGATTGGTATTTATTTTTTTATTGTTCCTTTTCGTTCTAAAATCGTAAAGACAACTGTCCGGCGGCGTCGTCCTCAGACTCAACAACTTAGCTGTAGGCCAATAAACCGATTTTGGGTGGTCGAAGGGGTGACTGGTAACGAAAGGTAGTCGTATAAATACGATGTGACAGATGTGAAACTGAGACGCGACGGACGGCGATGAGACCGAACGAGGACGATTGTCGAAAAAAACGGTAGACGACAATGACAATAAGGGTGAGGTTGAATAATATTATATTTTACTATAACTACTGCTTTTCAATCACCTCAATACTCCTAACTACTACTTACTTACTACTTTGACTACTGACTCCACAACTCATGATGGGTTCACCATCATCAATTCACCTCACCACGGATCCCACGAATCCCCACTTTTTTACTGGCTTGTTTATTTGATTGAGATATTGCTTTGCTTTTCCTTTTTTTTTTTTTGTCCTGTTGATCTTAAATCACTTTAAAATCTTATCCACTACTTTAGCAGTTATGTTGTGTTTCTTTTGTTTTTTTTGGTGTTTTTTCTTTTTTTTTTGTTAGTAGTTTTTTTCCTTTTTTTTTTTTTTTTTTTTTTTTTTTTTTTTTTTTTTTTATGTTTTTTCGTTTGTTTTTTTTTTTTTTTTTTTTTTTTTTTTTTTTTCTTTTTTTGTTTTTTTTTTTTTTTTTTTTTTTTTTTTTTGGGATACTTTTAGATTTTTTTTTTTTTTTTTCCCCGCTTTTCCGTAGCACGCACCTGATTAGTATTTCTTTCTTGTTTTTTTTTTTTTTTATTTTTTTATTTTTATGGTTGCATATGCATTCCGGTTTTAATAAATTTATTTTTAATTTTTTGCTACTCTCTCTACTCCTCTACCCTAACTGTGGCTTTTAAGTAATCGTCGTATCGCGTTGTTCGTGCTCCGCTTCTGGATATTACTTTTTTACTATACATATTGTTTTTTGTTGTATTTCTTTTTTTTCTGTTTGAAGAATTTAATGAAGTCATTCCCGTTTGCACAAACTGCCAAAGCTGATTGGCACACGGAGCTCCACACAGCCCGCCTGTCCCTGCAAACGGGAAAGTTTTTTTGGAGTAAGATAATGCGTGGCCCAAGCTACTTTGTTTTGGGTTGCCACTTTTTTTGATTTTCCTTTTAATATAAGCGTTAAAGCGCTTAAAAAAAATAAAAATAAAAATGCTAAAATGAAGATTAATAATGATAGGTTTTCTAATTCTAAATAACAATACATCACATCCCTAAAAAAGTAAGTAATAACTTAACTTAGCGTAGACGCTCTGTTATCACATTTGAATTTAATTTTTTAGGTGCTTTTGGAGAATTGAAAAAGCTCAGGGACTCGTCAGAGTGAATTTAAAAGTCTGTGAGTTTTGTTTTTTTGTCTAATAAAAATGATTTTCTGGGTGAGTTATTTTTATAAAGAAAATCATTTGTTTTTGGGGTAATTAACGGTTTGGGTTATTTATGTTTGTCAGCTAGAAAACACAAAGCGCTACAAACAGTGTTTTGCGTGTAGAACAAGCTAGCTGGCTGGACAAAATTTATTTTTATTAATGGAAAGTTTAAATAAATAAAGATTATTTTTCCGTTTTCCATAAATGATGCAGTCAAATAGATTTATTTTCATTAGTTTATTCAACTGTGACTACGGAACGGGTGAACGTTCATTTTTTCCATTTTCTAGCCATATTTCTATTTTTTTATTTTATTTATTTTTTTTTTTTTTTTGTTTTTTTTGTTTTTTTTTTTTTTTTTTTTTTTTTTTTTTTTTTTTTTTCCAATTTTACTTCATATGCATACATTTGCTTATTTCATATACATAACTCATGTGAATAAGTGACATAGATCCAAAAAAAATTTAAAGGACTTAAAGAATGTTACTTTATTGTACTTAATTAATGGATACAAATCTCAATACTCTAAAAAATTCTAAAAATTCGGAAAAAAATTAAAATTTTTTATGAAAATTCGTCAAGTTTTTAAATATACATAATTTAGTTTTGTTATAGATCGTGACAAATTTTCTTATGGGAAATTAGTTAAAATAAATTTGCGAAAGCGGAAAATTGTAAGAATTATCCAACAAGGGGTGTCTACTTATTTATGTGAGTGACTGTACATATGTACATACATATTTTGTATTTATTTGAGTAATTATCCTGGCACTACAATTTTTACAGAATTATTTTATAGTACCAGTCAGGAATGTAAAAGTGAATTACAATAATAATAATAACAATGTAAATAATTAAATTAATTATGTGAAAATTACTTATTACAAAAACTTAAAAGTAAATATCATACAAAGTAGAAAAGACAACAAAAAGTTTATAGGGTAGGTTATCTTTTATAATTATGTTATTATTCGCTATCATCACTTTCATGGATGAGTCACTTGTGGAATAGTCATGAACATCAGCAACACTACTGTGAAAGCTTGAAACAACTGGGGATATTTATTGACTCCTCAACATTATCGGGGGACAGTAAATTTAAGACTTCTGAAGTCAGACTTTTAAATTTTTTCTTAGGTATCTCCCTAAAACTGTTAAACTAAAGGATACGATGTTATAAGCAACATATTCATAAGATCTCTATTCGTGGCTTCACGCGACTGCTTTTGTGTGTTATCAGCCCTGAATCGTCTCAAATCTTTGTTACGGGCTTCCTGTGCTTCCTCGGAAAGTTGACCAATAGGTAAAATTGCTGATTTTATAATATCAGTACTATGCACTAAGAATTTATGAACTGTAACAGGCATATTAAACCATGGATAGAGATCTATGTATAGTTTTTTTAGTCTCGCCCGCAAATTTTTCTAATTTTTGGATATTTATATTGTACCCAGATGCTAATGCGCGAAGGAGAGTGTCGAATCTTTTGATGAGCGTTACATCCAATCCCGTAATCTCAGCACTAGCCTCAGAATTTTCGAAAAACCTACGAGCAGTGTTGCCGTCATTGGTATTGCCGAAACCTGGTTTTGGTTTATCTTCATCAATCCATTGTATGTACCTGTTTTTATGCCTTGGTGACTGGTGCGGTAGGTTGTGGCAGGTTGAAGTCAATGATCTTCGCCTTTTTGCTTTTGGTGTTGATCTTGTTGAGCTTGCGCGTTTATTTTTGTATGTTTTATGGCTACGTGTTTGTTCCCAGTACCAGGGAATTGGTTTTGCCGTTTGTAGATCAGCTTTAAAGGTTCAAATATCTCGTCGGAGCTGGTACGTACATACATCCTATTTGATATGTAGGGATAACTAAATCTACAATTAAAAATAGATGTGCAAAGAATTCGCAATGGTTTTTTCTTTCGACTATTAGAGAATACTTGCGACTATAACATATGTAAAATTAAGCCCGGATGTCCGCGGATGTAAGTAACTTTTTTGTCCCTAAAGTTAAAAATATAGGGAAAAAATACCTTTTCTTCTTAATAACGGAATGTTAAATATATTGAAAATACTCTAATTGTGAAAGAATTACTATTAAAAAATTTTACTTACCTTCGAGCTTAGAATCCATCAAAAAAATTATGTAAAAGTGTTCACTTAAAAGAAATATGAATCTTAATATTCAACAAGAATTTTGCAAATTAATCAATGCATTTTACGGCCACTCCTGCCTTCTTACTTCAATTACTCAATATATATGAGCAAAAATATCAAAAAAAAAGCAAAAATCCCGTTATTTTGTTTGTTTTCTTTCATTTCTCATTACACTTTTCTTGGAATAAGAACTTTGTTTTTGTCCAGCTAGCTTGTTCTACACGAAACACTGTGCGCTGTAGAGGGAAATAATGTTTAACTTGATAATCAATAAAGCTGAGGGGTTCGTTACCGCTGTCGATGTCAATGAGCGAAAGCAGAAGGAAAGGAGGCTTCACTGATCTTGCTATGACATACTTTGTTTAAGAGCTTACAGAAGTTGGGTACATTAAGAGTTGCAGCTACGTATAGGCTTGGTGTAATTGGCTCGCTATATGAATTTGTAAATAACTGTAATTAATTCCGCAGTCTAGGCTATGCGCTGGCTTTGAGATACGCTATATAAAAGCAGCTCCAGTAAAAACAAAAGTTTTTCTTATGACCTCCGAGCAAGTAAACGTGCTACTGACTATAATTTGAAGGTATACAGCTGGAATGTACGACGTCCAATGTAAAAATAGATTACTCAAGCTGGTTGGCTGTTCTTTCCTGATCAAGCAACGTGAAATCAAAATTATCAGCTTGAAATCGTTCGGAGACACTTTGTTGCCAAAATGCTGCTTATGCAAGAAACTAACCTATTTTTTGATTTTCCGACAAGTTGGAGAGCTGATCTATGTGGGAACAATTTCCCGTCAACCTTTGTCAAACTCGTTGTGTCATCTTCAGTGTAATATTTCGATTAGTCTTCAAACCAAATTTGACAAAAGAGAACGAAAAGTTACACTGAAGATGGCAAAGTGCCTAAACCAAGCCAAATATGGGAATAGATAAAGAATCGTTCCAGTATACATCATCTAATGGATTCCGCAGCCGGCTTTGTCACCTGTGTTACGCACCGTGAGATATCAGGTAGCTCGAAAAAACAACGATGAGTAACGTCGCTTGGCCTTGAAAATGAAGTTCGAGCCAACATAATCACGTTGTCATACAAATGCAAAGTTCAGAAAGCGGCGAAGATCAAGATCCTTGAAACAGAAGCGCGTTTAAAATAGAAAAAAGAGCACAAAAGGCAGGTATGTGAAAAGTTTGAGGTGTTGGTTGACGGTATGTCCATGGTTGTGTTATGCGAATGCATGGAAACGCTGCAGCCATTAGAGTAGCATATCCATCACCAACCGCCGGTGGCAGCAGAAGCTTGAACGTAGATGAAATAGGAAATGATTTGGCTCCTCTTGGTGTTTCTATTTAACTTCAGCTATCAAGCGCCATCTAGAGAGCTAGATGCCAATTAATAAAGAGTGCAAAATTTATCAATTTCATCATCATTATTTATGGTCTATTTATTGTTCTCCAATATTTATTTAAAAAAAAATCGCTAGTCCACCCACGACTCACTGTTTGGCTTAATGCTTGACTGAGCTCTAATTTAATCACCTCAGTTCACCTCTATTGGCTGTTATGCGCTCTGCAGCGTCAGGTAATTATTATTTTCCATTTTTCGATTAAACATAATACTACTGGATGGATGTTTTTGTATTTAAATGAGCTTGAATGTTTTATGTTTTTCTGTTTCTGCTTTATTGTTCTTATGTTCTTTTTATGAATATTTGCTTTTCACCCCATTTAGTAGTTCCCTTTATTTATTTAACCACACTGAAACTTGCCTGTAATATCGTGAGCTTAGCATCTTTTAGTACGATTTTAGAGTCAAACGGCGCGCGTGTTGGTTTTGAAAATAAATAAAAACATTCATTTCATTGTATAGAGTGAAAAATATTTTTAGATATATTTTTGTTAAAATCGAATAAAATTGTATTTTTAAAGCTGTTAGAAAGGAAAACTCATACATATGTACGTGACTAAAAACTAAGTATCGAAAAAAAATTTTAAAGTTAAAGCTAATTTTTTTATAAATAAAGTTACTTTTTTTGATATTTTATACAAGATTTAGTTATTTTATTTAAATTTTTTTTAATACATATTTTTTATTACTTAACATTTTTAATTAAATTTTTGCTTTGCAATATTTTACTTTTTTGCTTTACAAAATTTTTATTTTACATCTAAGCATGTAAGTCCCGCAAATAAATGTTTAAATAATTGCTATTATTAATTATTTATTAATTTTTTTCTCTTTGGATCTCATGACAAAAAACAACAAAAAAACACCAAACTGTAAGCAAATTCTCTGAAGCAGTTTTTATGATTCCTACAGTTTAAAGCAGCGGCTTCAGTTGCTACTCCTCAGTTGCATAAGGCACATTCCATGCCAAATCATACATACGTCCGATGTATTTTGCATCACCGATTTCGCTGATATTCCAACATATTTGTGTATCCACCGAAAAAGGGTGCTATGATTTTGTCAATTTGTTTCTACCAACTAATCAATAATAAATTATAAAACTTACAAAGTCGGAACATTTTTGAGAAATGCAGAAATTTTCATATTTGCACACACGCAGTGAGGTCGCTCATATTCATATATGGAGGTGCTCAAAATTTTGAATTCGATTTTTTTACATCAAAGTCGCTTCATCAAGCAGTTAATCTGAACTTTGTGGACCATTTTTTTTCAATTTCTAAATAAAATTAGTTGAATAAGAATTTGTAAACCTCTGCTCAGTTAGTAAATTTGTATAAACTTAACTCTTTAATGACTATTTATTAACTCCTTAACGATAAGGGGTTAGCCCTTTATGGTCCAGTTTTTCGTAGTTTTGAAATCAAATTATTTGAATAAGAGAGGTTATACCTACAAAAAACATACAGCGTCCTAACACATTATTATATTAACCCATTATTGACGAATTTTGAGCACGTTTGGCTTCAGTGTGGAAACTTCTGATTTTTTATTATTTTTCTTACACGCTTCTTTTTTTCTTATTAATTGTTTTTAAAGTTGCTGAAGAAATTGTTCAAAAAGTAGTTTATTTCAACGTTGATTACTTATTTTTGGGCTCAAAGTACAAAAAAGCCTAATAAACATGGTTTTTATTTATAAAAATTTTCAAAAATACTACATCCGGAAACATGAGTTTTGAGCCTGGTTTCGCAATGGGATAATGATGGGCTATATTTTTTTCCGTTTAAATTTCCCAATTGTGAAATTTAGAAAAATAAATGCTTAAAAACTAAAAAAAAATATGCAACCCATTATTTCTTTATGAGGCTAAGCTCAAAGATTGTGTTTGCGGCAATTGTATTTTTATAATTTTTTTAGCTTTGAAATAATGATATCAAACAATTTGAAATGCACCATTTTTACATATAAAATAAACAAAGTTATCAAAAAAATTGGAAATTTTCAAAATTTCATATCTTTGGCAAATTCTTTTTAATTGAAACATAAAGATTTTCAAATTTCAGCGAAATCGCTGATTTTAAATGCGGCTGTAATAACCACTTTGTCATGGAATACCCCATACGTGTGGCGACTGTCACTGCTACTGCTTCATGTTTTTGCTTATTTATTAATTTTGTATGCACATTTTTTCCCTTTTTTTCTCATTACCTGCTCTGTTGCTCTCTTTTGAGCTCATCTGCCATTCACATGAACAGTGTTGCCAGGTTAGCCTTTTCGAGGCTAGATTTAGCCTTTTTTTTTGCATTTAGCCTCGAAATTTTGTGTTTAGCTTCGTGACTTTTTTCTAGCCTTTTTTACTCCGAATGTATTTTTAAAAATTTCCAAAATAAAATAATTTCAATAGTTCCTGTGAACACCTAATACCTAATAATATGAGTTCTCTACAAAAGATTAATTCTTTTTCTGCTGAAAATTCGTTGAAAATTTCAAAGCCAGATGTATTTTCTTACTTTGAAAAAGAGAAGTATAGTTATTCTTCAAGTCAAATAGCATTAATAGAGCTGCAGTGGCGAAAACTTATAACAATACAATGGAAAAATATACACTCCACCATGGAATTTACATAAAAATGCATTAAACGAACCTCCTTTTTTAGAACTTGTCGAATTCATAATTAGTTTTTTGTATTACCACTCAGTAACGCGGAGGTTGAAAGAGTTTTTAGTGGCATGGAAATTCTGAAAACTAAATTAAGGAACAAACTAAAAATTAAAATGCTTAATGCGCTGCTTAATATTAGATGCTCGTTAAAACGATTATCTAAATGTTGTAATGACTTTGAAATTACCGATGATCTCATATCTATGGTAAATAGCCAAACTTTATACCCAGATTTAAGCTCTTCTGATTCTTCAGACGGGGAATATTTTATATAAATAATTAGTTTGTAATATTTTTTTATGTATATACACATATGCAATCATTTAAAGTAATTCCATGTGCTAGTCAAAGAAAATGTCCCTGATATGTTTTGAAACAGGAAGTTATGCTTAATTTATGTTTATAAGTTTTTATTTACAAATGTGTAAACTAAAATATAAAAAAATTTAATGAATTAACCAAAAAATTTCTGGCCTTTTTTTAGCTTCTTTTTTTTCTAAATTTAGCCTTTTCTAACCTTTTTTTTTGCCAATCTAGCTTCTTTTTTTTGCATCACCTGGCAACACTGCACATGAATTGCAAATCTACAAATACATATACAAAGGGTAAAAAATTAAACGGAACTTGCAGGGTTCGTTGTTCTTGTTTCACGTTTTTTTGTGAAGTTAAAAAACAAAATGCTCTAAATCCGTTCGTGCTGTTACATAAAAATGTCATTTAAGTATTCACTTTTTATGCATTAAAATGTATATTTAAAAAAAAAGAAGAAGAAAGAGATTCAATTACTTCACATTCCAATTTTTTTTTCTACAACTCGGCCTACTTTTTTTCATTGCTATTATTTCGCTTTTTATTATTCCTATTGTTTTCTTTCTTCTATTGTACTGGGGAATTTCAAGCACACTTGTGTGTTATGCATATTTGAAAATGTTAAAGCTTGTTTGCTTGTTTTGTGTGTTTTATTTGTTTTAGTAAAAATATAATTTCTTATGTAAATATTTTCAAATTGGTTAATTTTCTTTTTTGCGAAATAATTTTTTTCTTTATACATACAACTAATATTCTTATAACTTTTATTGAGCCAAAATGTGTTTACAAAGGCTGGCTCCCTGAAGAAGATCCAAAACAATCAAAACGCGGAAAAAAGTCCTTTCATAATATTGTCGGTTCGAATCGAGCTCAAGTTTATTTACATATTTTTAAACTATTGTTTCTTTGTTATGGACAAATGTAACATGTTTATTAATTTAAATGTAGGCCGATTTTTCGTTTGATATTTGGTTGTAAATATGTATTCGTTTTTTTAACTTTTCTTATTTCGAATTCGAGCCCAATCCTTTAAAAATATTTATACGATAATTATTGTTTATTTTTTTAAATTTTTTTCTTATTTTTTTAATATTTTGTTTTCCATAATTGAGAAGTAATTTATAAAATAAAAAAATATTTTTTAATCTTTTTCAATTATTATTTTTTAATATTTTCAGTTGTGATGCTTAACTACTATTGAATTTGCTTTAATATTATTGTCAGTTTAAAGGTTTGTTTTAAATTTAAATCCTTTTACTTATTTGAAATTTAATGAATTTTTTATACATAAGTAAATGTATGTTTTTTCTTTATACACAGTTGTTTTTGATACAATTTAAAAATCTCTCTTATATACATACAATAAATATGTGACCCGGTCTATGAAAAGGTGGCTTATAACTCAAAAAAGAAATTGCGAGAAACAGCTGTTAAAGATAAACAATGCATTTCTTCAGTTTCTTAGTAGTTTTTCTTTTGCATTATGAACGGTCATGCCCAAAAGGCAAAGCACAAACCAGTTTCTGACCGATATTTTGGCTCCATTGCCATCGAAAAAACTGCTATCAAAAAATCTGAGGATGCTTCACCAGCCACCAAAGTGGCATCGAAGAAACCAAAGGCTTCATCGTCTTTCATTTGTCCTCTCTCTACATTTTTAGTACACTTCTAAGGAAGTTAGGACTTTCTAGTTTTCACCACGTGAAAGCCACCTTTTTCATAGACCGGGGCACATATATTTTTTTCAATTCCAATTTTTGTTTGTTCCGTTTTCATTTTCCTCCATTTTTAGCTAGTTTAAATATCTATCATTTTGAATTTTTTTTCGCGTTTGACAATAGAAAATCGCTAATTCAGTGCTCAATTGTAAACTCTTTATAATAACACCACAAAGAAAACATTCAAACAAAACAATGAAAAACCTGCATTGCTTTCTCCAATCAATGAAATCCTGAAAAAAAATGAAATGAGTATAACTAAAGTACTATCTTAATATATAAAAATTACGTGTCACTATGTTTGTCCGCGATGGACCCCTAAACTACTGAACCGATTTTGAATTTGTTTTGCACCCCGTGTGTAGTTTGATCTAGCTTGAAATATAGGATAGGTTATCACTCAGTTTATAGTCGTAATATTATTTTATTGCAAACCCCGGGCCCGGGGTTTCTGAGGGGGCCGTGATTTAGAGGTACTATGACATTTTTTTAATTCAGGAGAGTCTTCAGTTGTTCCATGTGCAATTTTTAAGCCGAATTTCAAAAGCAACGAAAATCTGCATTTCGTTTTAATATTATAGTGAAGTGTGAAAAATAAAAGTCTATTTATATAAAAAGAAAGGATAAAATGTGTGTTAGTTGGTGGCCGGTGTTTGAAGAGATGCGTCGGTCGATTTTGTTCAAACTTTCACACAAGTTGGTTGCGATCGACGTACAGGGTCTCGAGATATAGGCCGAAACGTGGACCCAAGTACCCCTAGAATGTGTTTATAGAATACGGATAACAAATGAAAGCTGTTGATGAGTGCTTTAGTAGAGGGTAATTTTTATACCCCTGGGTGACTAGGGTCTCGAGATATAGGCCAAAACGTGGGCCAGTGAATGCCTAGACAGTGTTTATACAATATGGATATCAAATGAAAGCTGTTGATGAGTGCTTTAGTACAGAGTAATATATTATCCAGAGACGGACTGGGACTAGGATTAGGACTAGGACTGGGACTAAGACTCGGAGTGGGACTGGGACTGGGACTGGAATAAAATACATACCACCCTCTGGAACAGGCAATAAGGGATGCATAAGAATGGAAAGAAATTGAGAGAAGAGAAAAGAGAGAAGGAGATTGAGAAAGAGATAGAATGTGTCGAAGATGGAGATAGATGAAGCGAAAAATACTGAGGAAGGAGTGAATAAAAGGATTAGGAAAAAGTGAAGAGGGGGGAGGGCAGAGTTAGACGGAAAAAGCTTATTAAAATGTATGCAGATAGGCCAAATTTAGGGCAGAACAACGTCTGCCGGGTCTTCTAGTTGTTCTATATAATACAATATATACATAGCAATTGCCACAAAAATAGGCTAAAACAAGTATTTTAAATATACTGTTATTCAATTTTCTTTTGTTGTGCCTTTTGGCTTAGTCTCCTTTTTTGTTATTGATATAGAAAAATTGCAAAAAATTTGTAAAGAGAAAAAGTGTATCTTTTTTTCTTGCACTAGCGCACATCAGACCGCATCAGCTTATTAAAAAACTAACATTAATAAAAAAATCCATAAAGTGGTCAGCAAATAAATATCATGACTACTTACTTAATTGGCGCTTAACCGTCTAAACGGTTATGGCCGTCCAACAAGGCGCGCCAGTCGCTCCTTCGCTCCGCCAACCGGCGCCAATTGGTCACACCAAGGGAGTTTAAATCGTTTTCCACCTGGTCCTTCCAACGGAGTGGGGGCCGCCCTCTACCTCTGCTTCCATAGGCGGGTTCCGATAGAAACACTTTCTTGGCCGGAGCATCATCTTTCATTCGCATAACATGGCCTAGCCAGCGCAGCCGCTGCGTTTTAATTCGCTGGACTATGTTGATGTCTGCGTATAGCTCGTACAGCTCATCATTAAATCTTCTTCGGTACTCGCCATCGCCAATGCGTAGAGGTCCATAAATCTTTCGAAGAAACTTTTCTCTCGAACACTCCCAAAGCCGCTTCATCTGCTGTTGTCATGGTCCATGCTTCTGCCCCATATAGCAGGACGGGTACGATAAGTGACTTGTAGAGTATGATTTTCGTTCGCCGAGAGAGGACTTTACTTTTCAATTGCCTACCTAGTCCAAAGTAGCATTTATTGGCAAGATTGATTCTTCGCTGGATTTCAGTGCTAATGTTGTTGCTAGTGTTGATGCTGGTTCCCAAATAAACGAAGTCTTTTACTATTTCGAAATTATGGCTGCCAACAGTAGCGTGGTTGCCAAGGCGCGTATGCGCTGACTCTTTGCTTTGATGACAGCAGGTACTTCGTTTTGTCCTCATTCACCATCAAACCCATCTTTACCATATCATGAAAAATTACAAAGTTTACGCACGGCGCTGGTTACTAGGACATGTTTCTGAATTTCACTTCTTCGTCAGCTACCCACATAGCATATGGAAGATTGATTAAAGTATAAATCACCACAATGAGACATTTTCGACTCCTTTTGACGACTAAACTGTTTAATAAATTCTGCGATCAAGAGAAGACTCAAAATCGACTCCCTCTTATGAGTGAAATATGATTTATTGAAAAAGCAACAACAAAATGTAAAGCGATCACAAATGGATCACATTGGGGATCGAAATATGATTGAGTAAACAATTTTTGTCTGCTTTACATTTTGTTGTTGCTTTTTCAATAAATCATATTTCACTCATAAGAGGGAGTCGATTTCGAGTCTTCTTTTGATCGCAAAAGCTTAACACGCTGAAAAATTATTCCCACAAGACTCATAAATGATGGTAAATATGACTCGAAAAAGACTAAATACTGATTAGAAAAATGGGTTAAAAGAGGCTCACCAAGTGTAGTCGCGCGTAGGGTACCATTTTCTCCCGACGAGGGCGTCTTTTCTGATCAGAAAGTGAGCGCATATATGCTTATTTTGATCATGCTGGAGACTCGAAAAAGACTCTCATATTATTAATAATTTCAAAAAATGCTGGGTGGGTAGCTTGTCGGTAGCTACTTTCTTCAAAAAATTAGAGTGGATATGCAGACTATTAATGCTAAGCATTAAGGGAACTCTGAAAACAATCCCGACGGCTGCTTTGTAGGCCATTCTGCACATACCAACATAGTTTTAACATTTACAACGAGATTCAGTGCTCTTAGAGCCATAATAGAGGTGGATGGTTGGCGCAAGGGTGTCCAAATGGCGGACAAGAGGTACACATGTACACTGATGATTCCAAAGTAATGGGAGGTGTATTGTCTGCGGTATACGGCGCTGACCCAGAAATGAAATCCTGCAAGCTGAGAGATCACTGACGGAAGTAGTAGCTGTAACTAAAGCAGTAGAAACACTGGAAGAAAAAATATTAAACTGCATCCGCGTCAACTTTTATATTGACAGTCAAGAAGCAATTGAGGTAATTATCTCGTATGGCAAGCATCTAAAATTGTGTTAGAGTGTAAGCAATCCCTGTAAAGAATCGAAATAGGGAGAAATAGCGAGACGGCGAGAGTTGCACATGATCGAATTTTATGTGATTCATTTTGTATCGTTGATTTTCCGGGAGAGTGGATAATTGATGTATATTGGAACGATTTTCCGTCATCCCTTGTCAAATTTGATTTGGAGACAAACCGTGTTCGGCGGTCTGACATCTTCAGTGTAATTTTTCGTTCGTTCGTCTGTTCGTTTGCGTTGTGAATCACGTAATTAATTTCTATCCTATCTAGCAACCTTAAGGTTTTCATAGGCGACAATTAAAAAAAAGTCACAACAGAAAAAAAAATGTCAAAATATTTCTTTAGTTTTTCTGTTTTTCTGCTTCAATTACAAAAATATTTACCAAAAAATAAAAGTCTGGCTTCTTTTGTCTCTTAAACTATACACAAATTTTCTAGTTATTTAAACTAATTGCTTATTGCAAATTCAACCAAAAAATTCGTAGTTTCACCAAAATAAGTAAACAAAATATTTATTTAAATAATAAATAAATCTGCTGTTTGAACTAAATTTTGCAATGCATATGATGTATTTGAAAACTAATTCAATCGATTTGTGGATACCAAAAATGACCAGATCAAAGCTAAACAATTGTAAACGAGGTAAATGTGAAAGGAGAAAAACATATATCCTTAATTTGAAAAGAACGTGAATTCCAGAAGAAACAAGAGGAAGAAGAAAAAGAAAACATTGTTTGTGAAGTGCATGACTTGCATTATTTTATTTGACACTCTGCCTTTCTCATTAACTATCCGCGACATGCCTAAGTTTCCAAGCTGACTGCTAATTATTGTGAAACACTTCCTTTACTGTTATTATTTCTGTCTATGTTCTCACGCCTGCTGCATTCGCACCAATGTGCTTCCCATGGCCTTTTATTTGCATTGCATTGCATTCCAATCGTGTGTTGTTTCATTTGTTCATTTGTACGAAAAAAAGGAAGTTTACATGTGGTCCCTTTTCATGCGCGTACCCTCATGTGCTGTTGACCAACTGACACAGATGCCAAAAAAAATATGCGCTAAGATACTTAATCTGCGGAAATTTAATACTTAATCATGCTGTTTTTGCGTTTCAAGCGGCATCAGCTTTAGCCAGATATGTACCGTTATACAGCAGCCAAGAGAACACTTAACAGCTGTATGCGTGAATTGTAAGTGCCTTCTGTCGTTTATATCTCACACGACGTTTCGAATGTCAATGTTAAATCACCTCCGTATAGTCACAAATTTGGTAATGCGATGGTCAAGACGTGATTTTGATTTTTTTGTTTCCTCTTTTACCTTTTATTCACTTTCGTACGTGTTATGCGTCAATCTTGATGACGCAGCCTCTCACGAGCTTACGGAAACACATTTTACTTTATTTATTAAAAAATTTCAAACGGATTTTCAATTAACGCTTAATTGTGATCCAATTTTAGTTTTCTTTTCTGTGTGCGACTCTTTAGGCTGGCTGACCTGTAATGAAAATGAAAGCGAAAATTAATAAAGAAAAAAAAACAATTAAAATGTTCGCCAAAAGCTGTGCTTCATTATTAACTACGTCATTTAACAACAATTAATTTCAATTATTAAAAGACTTGGGGACTATTTGGAGAGGGCACTCCAAAAAATAATACGCCACAAGAAATCTTTTATTTTTTCTGTTCTTGCATAGGTGGCTCTCGGTTAAGCTAAAGCAAACACTTGAACACTTTTCAATTTCCAACCTGAGCTCCTCTGGTTCAAATTTTCCTAAGCCATTTACTCAGGCATTTGTATGAGCTGACAAAGTATATTAATTTTTTCGCTTTATTTTCATCTCAATTTTCAGGTTACAGTTTCATGACCTTATTTGTTCGCTGTCTAAGCCTTTGCCAACGCTTCATGATTATATCATCAATAAAATCATTTATGGTTCGCTCATAACAATAAAGCGCCAAATATGACTAAATCAAACCAGAAACAAGTAAGGAAGGCTAAGTTCGGGTGTAACCGAACATTACATACTCAGCTGAGAGCTTTGGAAACAAAATAAGGGAAAATCACAATGTAGGAAAATGAACCTAGGGTAAACCTGTAATGTGTTTGTGTGACATGTGTATCGAATGAAAGGTATTAAAGAGTATTTTAAAAGGGAGTGGGCCATAGTTCTATAGATGGACGCTATTTCGGGATATCGCCATAAAGGTGGACCACGGGTGACTCTAGAATGCGTTTGTACGATATGGGTATCAAATGAAAGGTGTTAATGATTATTTAAAAGGAAGTGGGCCTTAGTTCTATAGGTGGATGCCTTTTCGAGATATCGCCATAAAGGTTGACCAGGGGTGACTCTAGAATGTGTTTGTACGATATGGGTATCAAATGAGTATCTTAAAAGGGAGTGGGCCTTAGTTCTATAGGTGGACGCCTTTTCGAGATATCGCCATAAAGGTGGATCAGGGGTGACTCTAGAATGTGTTTGTACGATATGGGTATCAAATGAGTATCTTAAAAGGGAGTGGGCCTTAGTTCTATAGGTGGACGCCTTTTCGAGGTATCGCCATAAAGGTGGACCAGGGGTGACTCTACAATGCGCGTGTATGATATGGGTATCAAATGAAAGGTGCTAATGATTATTTAAAACGTAGTGGGCCTTAGTTATGTGGACGCCTTTTCGAGATATCGCAATAAGGGTGGAACAGGGGTGACTCTAGAATGTGTTTTTACGATATGGGTATCAAATTAAAGGTATTACTTACTTACTTACTTACTTACTTAATTGGCGCTTAACCGTCTAAACGGTTATGGCCGTCCAACAAGGCGCGCCAGTCGCTCCTTCGCTCCGCCAACCGGCGCCAATTGGTCACACCAAGGGAGTTTAAATCGTTTTCCACCTGGTCCTTCCAACGGAGTGGGGGCCGCCCTCTACCTCTGCTTCCATAGGCGGGTTCCGATAGAAACACTTTCTTGGCCGGAGCATCATCTTTCATTCGCATAACATGGCCTAGCCAGCGCAGCCGCTGCGTTTTAATTCGCTGGACTATGTTGATGTCTGCGTATAGCTCGTACAGCTCATCATTAAATCTTCTTCGGTACTCGCCATCGCCAACGCGTAGAGGTCCATAAATCTTTCGAAGAACTTTTCTCTCGAACACTCCCAAAGCCGCTTCATCTGCTGTTGTCATGGTCCATGCTTCTGCCCCATATAGCAGGACGGGTACGATAAGTGACTTGTAGAGTATGATTTTCGTTCGCCGAGAGAGGACTTTACTTTTCAATTGCCTACCTAGTCCAAAGTAGCATTTATTGGCAAGATTGATTCTTCGCTGGATTTCAGTGCTGATGTTGTTGCTAATGTTGATGCTGGTTCCCAAATAAACGAAGTCTTTTACTATTTCGAAATTATGGCTGCCAACAGTAGCGTGGTTGCCAAGGCGCATATGCGCTGACTCTTTGCTCGATGACAGCAGGTACTTCGTTTTGTCCTCATTCACCATCAAACCCATCTTTACCGCTTCTTTTTCCAGCTTGGAGTAAGCAGAACTAACAGCGCGGGTGTTTAGGCCGATGATATCAATGTCATCAGCATATGCCAGTAATTGCACGCTTTTATAGTATATTGTTCCAGTGCGGTTAAGTTCTGCAGCTAGTATAATTTTCTCCAGCATCAAATTAAAGAAATCGCACGATAGGGGGTCACCCTGTCTGAAACCTCGTTTAGTTTCGAACGGCTCGGAGAGGTCCTTCCCAATTCTGACTGAACTGATGGTGTTGCTCAACGTCATTTTGCACAGCCGTATAAGTTTTGCGGGGAAACCAAATTCAGACATAGCGGCATATAGGCAGCTCCTTTTCGTGCTGTCGAAGGCGGCTTTAAAGTCGACGAAGAGGTGGTGTGTGTCGATTCTCTTTTCACGGGTTTTTTCCAAGATTTGGCGCATTGTGAAAATCTGGTCGATGGTAGATTTACCAGGTCTGAAGCCGCACTGATAAGGTCCAATCAGCCGGTTCACGGTGGGCTTCAATCTTTCGCACAATACACTTGAAAGGACCTTATATGCGATATTAAGAAGGCTGATTCCACGATAGTTGGTGCATTTTGCAGTATCCCCCTTCTTGTGGACTGGGCAAAGAACACTTAGATTCCAACCGTCGGGCATGCTTTCGTCCGCCCATATTTTGCTAAGAAGCTGCTGCATGCGCCTTACCAACTCCTCGCCGCCGAACTTGAATAGCTCCGCAGGAAATCCATCAGCGCCCACGGCCTTGTTGTTTTTCAATCTGGTTATTGCTATTCTAACTTCGTCATAATCGGGCGGGGGGACATATATTCCATCATCATCGATTGCGGGATCGGGTTCTTCATCTCTGCGCGGTGAATTGCTGCCTCCATTTAGGAGAGCAGAGAAGTGTTCCCTCCATAATCTAAGCACTCTCTGGACATCAGTTACAAGGTCGCCGTTTTCATTCCTACAGGAGTTTGCCCCGGTCTTAAAACCTTCCGTCTGTCGCCGTATTTTTTGGTAGAATTTTCGGGCGTTATTTCCTGGTGGCTAGCAGCTCAAGCTCCTCGCACTCACGCCTTTCTGCTTCTGCTTTTTTCTTCCTGAAAAGGCGTCTCGCTTCCCTTTTCAACTCACGATAGCGTTCACACACTCCTCTTGTCGCGCTCGCTTTTAACGTAGCCCTGTAGGCAGCGTCCTTTCTTTCGGTTGCAACGCGGCATTCTTCATCATACCAGTTGTTTTTTCGTGGCCGCCGGTAACCAATTTTTTCCTCGGCGGCAGTATGAAGTGCTTTGGAGATATGCTCCCACTGCTCCTGTATTCCTTCAGGATGAGTTGTGCCCTCAGAGAGCAGGTGTGAGAGTCGAGTTGCGAAATCATTGGCAGTCTGTTGTGATTGAAGCTTTGAAAGGTATTGAAAAGGTATTTGAAAAGGTATTAATGAAGGTTTTAAAAGGGAGTGGCCCTTAGTTGTACATGTGAAGGCGTTTTCGAGATATCGACCAAAATGTGGACCAGGGTGACTCATCGGGTACCACTAATTTATTTATATACGAACAGTATTCCTGCCAAGATTCCAAGGGCTTTTGATTTCGCCCTGTAAAACTTTTTCATGTTCTTCTACTTAATATGGTAGGTGTCACACCCGTTTTACATAATTTTTTCTAAAGTTATATTTTGCGTCAATAAACCAATCCAATTACCATGTTTCATCTCTTTTTTCATATTTGGTACAGAATTATGGCATTTTTTTCATTTTTCGTAATTTTCGATATCGAAAAGTGGGCGTGGTCATTGTCGGATTTCGGCCATTTTTTATACCAAGATAAAGTGAGTTCAGATAAGTACGTGAACTAATTTTAGTAAAGATATATCGATTTTTGCTCAAGTTATCGTGTTAACGGCCGAGCGGAAGGACAGACGGTCGACTGTGTATAAACACTGGGCGTAGCTTCAACCGATTTTGCCCATTTTCACAGAAAACAGTTATCGTCATAGAATCTGTGCGCCTACCAAATTTCACAAGGATTGGTAAATGTTTGTTCGACTTATGACCTTGAAAGTATTCTAGACGAATTAAATGAAAAAGGGCGGAGCCACACCCATTTTGTAATTTTCTTTTACTTTTGTATTTTTTTGCACCATATCATTACTGGAGTTGAATGTTCAGATAATTTACTTATATACTGTAAAGATATTAAATTTTTTGTTAAAATGTTACTTAAAAAAAATTTTTTTTTAGAAGTGCGTGTTCGTCACCCGATTTTGCTAATTTTTATTTAGCACACATATAGTAATAGGAGGAACGTGCCTGCCAAATTTCATCATGATATCTTCAACGACTGCGAAATTACAGCTTGCAAAACTTTTAAATTACCTTCTTTTAAAAGTGGGCGGTGCCACGCCCTTGTCCAAAATTTTACTAATCTATTTTTCGTCATAAGGTCAACGCAACTACCAAGTTTCATTGCTATATCCGTTTTCGGTAATGAATTATCGCACTTTTTCGGTTTTTCGATATCGAAAAAGTGGGCGTGGTTGTAGTCCGATTTCGTTCATTTTAAATAGCGATCTTATACGTGCGCCCAGGAACCTACATACCAAATTTCATCAAGATACCTCAAAATTTACTCAAGTTATCGTGTTTACGAACGGACGGACATGGCTGAATGAATTTCTTTTTTCGCCCAGATCATTTTGATATATCTATATCTATCTCGATTAGTTTATGCCGTTACAGATTACCGTTATGCGAACAAAGTTAATATACTATGTGAGCTCTGCTCAGTTGAGTATAAAAAAAAGGTTAAAATGGTTAAGAACTGAGCGTAAAAAATATGAGTAGTTGCATGACGGAAGCATACAAGGTGGTAGCACGGTGACATGTTTTTGTTTTTGTAAAGTTGAAGTGTCAAATCACATTAAAAAGAGTACCAGTCAGCTGATTTTCGGCGGTCACCTGCTCCTGGTTTCGCCATGAGTAGTTGTTTCTGTTCGCAGAGAGATCTATCGAAAATATGAGCAAAGGGTAGAGCGTGAGTAAGTAGGGGGTATAAAGACGAGGCTGTGAGCATTGCAGGTTAATAAGTTCTCTTAGAGTCAGTTCAAATGAAACCCAAAACATGATTGGTTTTTAGTGAAACAAAGTGCTTATGAGAACAGAGATCTGTCGAAAAGAAGCAAAGCATTCTTACAAGAACAGCAAGAAGGAAGACCAAGTCTTTGCCCGTTTTAACTTCTCAAAACAGCTTTTCAAGTTTCGTTCGAGTAAAATTGGGTACCAAATAAAAGCGAACATGAATATATTATACTAATTTCACGAGGTCTGCTTTAGGCCTTCTACATTCGGGTATCGAGTTTAATTGTGATCATATGAGTCCGTACGAACCTCGTAAGGAATTAAGGCATATATTCAGAAAATGTTCATCATCATAGTATGATTTTCTATCACTGATAACATTAAGGCATTCTCTCTTTTCCTCCTCAAACACAAAAAATCGGCATTAAACCGTCAAAGAAAATAGAGAGAATTTTTTACTATTTTTCCAAGTGCTCCATGTTAAGGAATATTTAACCCAAAAAATGAGCACACCAGTCCAGTAGAGCATTCCAAACCAGAGTAGAGCAGCTGTGAAACGCTTTCAAAGAAAAATGATTCGGCAAATTTGGTTTGGGAAAACTGCACTAAAATAAACAAAAATTATATCCACCAATTTGTTTATTTTTAAAATTATTTATTTGATTTTCTTTTTATATAAACTATTTCGGCTTTGAATTCATAAATTCGATCTATTCTTAATTTTGTCACAAAAAATGCGTATTTGTATAAAAAAAATCTAAATGGTTTAAAGTCCATTCCAAAATATCAAGACTCTTATCACTAAGTTAAACAAAATACAAAATATTATAGCTTTTATTATCATTTTTTTTCTCATTTTAAAGCAAGCCAGCAAGCTCCCCTTCTCCATATTACTTATCTGTAAAATTATACGTTTATTTTTTTATAAATGCATAATTATTTATTATACGATTGTTGTCGAAGTCACAGAATCCATACTTATATACTGTAAGATATTACATTTTTTGTTAAAATTTTACTTAAAAAAATTTTTTTTTAGAAGTGCGTGTTCGTCACCCGATTTTGCTAAATTTTTATTTAGCACACATATAGTAATAGGAGGAACGTGCCTGCCAAATTTCATCATGATATCTTCAACGACTGCGAAATTACAGCTTGCAAAACTTTTAAATTACCTTCTTTTAAAAGTGGGCGGTGCCACGCCCTTGTCCAAAATTTTACTAATCTTCTATTTTTCGTCATAAGGTCAACGCAACTACCAAGTTTCATTGCTATATCCGTTTTCGGTAATGAATTATCGCACTTTTTCGGTTTTTCGATATCGAAAAAGTGGGCGTGGTTGTAGTCCGATTTCGTTCATTTTAAATAGCGATCTTAGACGTGCGCCCAGGAACCTACATACCAAATTTCATTAAGATACCTCAAAATTTACTCAAGTTATCGTGTTTACGAACGGACGGACATGGCTGAATGAATTTCTTTTTTCGCCCAGGATCATTTTGATATATCTATATCTATCTCGATTAGTTTATGCCGTTACAGATTACCGTTATGCGAACAAAGTTAATATACTATGTGAGCTCTGCTCAGCTGAGCATAAAAAAAAGGTTAAAATGGTTAAGAACTGAGCGTAAAAAATATGAGTAGTTGCATGACGGAAGCATACAAGGTGGTAGCACGGTGACATGTTTTTGTTTTTGTAAAGTTGAAGTGTCAAATCACATTAAAAAGAGTACCAGTCAGCTGATTTTCGGCGGTCACCTGCTCCTGGTTTCGCCATGAGTAGTTGTTTCTGTTCGCAGAGAGATCTATCGAAAATATGAGCAAAGGGTAGAGCGTGAGTAAGTAGGGGGTATAAAGACGAGGCTGTGAGCATTGCAGGTTAATAAGTTCTCTTAGAGTCAGTTCAAATGAAACCCAAAACATGATTGGTTTTTTAGTGAAACAAAGTGCTTATGAGAACAGAGATCTGTCGAAAAGAAGCAAAGCATTCTTACAAGAACAGCAAGAAGGAAGACCAAGTCTTTGCCCGTTTTAACTTCTCAAAACAGCTTTTCAAGTTTCGTTCGAGTAAAATTGGGTACCAATAAAAGCGAACATGAATATATTATACTAATTTCACGAGGTCTGCTTTAGGCCTTCTACATTCGGGTATCGAGTTTAATTGCGATCATATGAGTCCGTACGAACCTCGTAAGGAATTAAGGCATATATTCAGAAAATGTTCATCATCATAGTATGATTTTCTATCACTGATAACATTAAGGCATTCTCTCTTTTCCTCCTCAAACACAAAAAATCGGCATTAAACCGTCAAAGAAATTAGAGAGAACTTTTTACTATTTTTCCAAGTGCTCCATGTTAAGGAATATTTAACCCAAAAAATAAGCACACCAGTCCAGCAGAGCATTCCAGACCAGAGTAGAGCAGCTGTGAAACGCTTTCAAAGAAAAATGATTCGGCAAATTGACAAATTTGGTTTGGGAAAACTGTACTAAAATAAACAAAAATTATATCCACCAATTTGTTTATTTTTAAAATTATTTATTTGATTTTCTTTTTATATAAACTATTTCGGCTTTGAATTCATAAATTCGATCTATTCTTAATTTTGTCACAAAAAATGCGTATTTGTATAAAAAAAATCTAAATGGTTTAAAGTCCATTCCAAAATATCAAGACTCTTATCACTAAGTTAAACAAAATACAAAATATTATAGCTTTTATTATCATTTTTTCTCATTTTAAAGCAAGCCAGCAAGCTCCCCTTCTCCATATTACTTATCTGTAAAATTATACGTTTATTTTTTTATAAATGCATAATTATTTATTATACGATTGTTGTCGAAGTCACAGAATCCATACCGAAACTGCTAATGAAATCTAAAATGTATTTCAATGTTGTTAATTTATGATTATTTATTTTTTACTGAAACAGTGATAACAGAAATATATCAGTTCATTATTAAAGTCAACTGAACTTATCACATTGCCGGTGTTTTATCTTACCATTTGCCGCTATTGATTAGAAAACTATTTGTAGTGTTTTTTGGCTTAGTGTTGACTTTTTAGACGCGGGATAGAACGCAATGAGAAAACACAAAGTAGGTGAACGCCGAATAGTTTTCAGTAGATCTCGTGTGTATCTCTGGT
>JARSSU010032507.1:0-11493 GCA_029619165.1 Eurosta solidaginis
ATGTATATATAAATAATTATTGTCGTGCCTGCCATCCCGTTTCATACATAACAGTTTTGATTTAAAACATAGGCAATTGGGGATGCAAAGATCAGTGTTAAGCCCAGCATTGAAAGTGTCTTTTTTTTAAATAGCTTTTGAAACGCGTTAGAAGAAAGAGTAATTTCGCATTAGTTTCTTAAAACTGGCAGTGATGCGCATACGCTGATGTCACTTTCGATCATATCTGACCAATTTTCGACATAAACAATAAATGGCACAAACAGTCTTAAACGAGAGAAAAAATAGAACGCACCGGACGCCGCCCTCCGCCGCGCCGATATTTTTGACATTCGGTGGCGCGTGCCCCCCCCCCCCCCCCCCCCTGAAAACAAACAAAACGGCGGCGGCTGGCATTTATCGGCGGCGTGTATCTCTAGTGTGTATATCAAAAAGCAATTGAACAAATTGTGGTGTATAATAATTTCATACAAACTTTCGTAAAAAAAATATATAACATATATAATAAAGGATATCTTCGATATATATAAAATTCTCGTGTCACAATGTTCGCTTCCGTACCTCCAAAAACGGCTGACGATCTCATTAAATTTTATGAGTATATTGAGTAGGTCTGAGAAGTCGGCCAAGCATCTATATTCATACCGCCGGCGGAGGCTAGACCGTCCAAACGTGCCCGGACCCGCGGCCTACCCCATAGAATGACGTTAAGTATACAATTATATGGATATCAAGATGCGTAGCTGTTGATGAGTGCTTACATGAGGTACAGGATAATATTTTCATACAACTGAGCTAGGCGTCTCGAGCATATAGCCCAAAACGTGGACCGGGCTACCCCTAGAATGTGTTCTATACACGTAGGGATATCAAATGAAAGCTGTTGATGGAGCCCCTATAAAGTACATTGTTCATTGTGATATCGATTTAGTCGCATAAACTGCAAAACTGATAAATATGCATGCGATGAAGCCGAAATAGAGACATGAAGTTAATAATACCCACATACCTATTTACAGACGTCCTATCGATTTGCCGACAAATTTCGCGTATATACATTTGCGCTATATTAGCTAGTTACGATCCTGTTTTTCGCACCAGAGACGGACTGGGACTGCGGATTAGGACTAGGATCTGGACTATGAGACTCGGCAAGTGGTACTCGGCACTGGAAACGAAACGAGCATGATGAGAAGAGCACGAAGATGAGAGATAGATGAAGCGAAAAAGACGAGAGGGAGGAATGGTGAAACACATAAATAAGGATAGGAAAAGAGTGAAGAGGCGGGAGAGTGCATCACAGACGTAGATGTGCCGAAAAAGCTTTGTTTAACATGCTACTGCAGGTAGGCGCAAATATTTTTGTGGGTGAGCAACAACGTCTCGCCGGGTCTGCTATAGTACTGACCTATTAGAATATCAGAGGTTCTTGTACTTTGTCACAAGCTACCAATACTCTCGCAGCCAAAAAGTTGCCGAAGCCTATCATACACAAGCTTGGTACATCAGGGCCAGGCCGTCCGAGAAGGGCCTTGGCGTGAGGCACGACGTAGAGTGAGTCACTCGCAAACACCTATTAAAAACTGGTACTAAGCCCTAACACAATTTGATGCTTACTCTTTCGAAGAGCAATATATCTTGTAAGTAATTGTAATTAGACCCTAGCGAAACTATACTCTAATAAACTACTGTGAACTAACCTGGTTTATATGACCTAAGTTGTATCACTTAGGCATAACTTGCTGAGTATTACAACTAAGAAACTGTTTATAATATCTAACACAAATATTTGTAGAATGTTCAAACTTAGGGGAAGATCACGACCATTATGTCATTCCGTATGTGTTTACTAATTCGCATAAGTCAAAGAGTCATTCAATACGCAGCAAAGTTATAAATGTCTTAGATTAGTTTTCTCTTATAAATAAATTTTTGTAGCGTATTCTAGAGATACCAAGAGTAAGCAATACCGAAAATGATTCAAACATTTTAGAACTCATATGCTTATAAAGCTCCTTCCAATTTATGTATTATATGCAGTAATCAAACTCGGAGTATTGAATTGATTGCTTGCTGAGATTCATAGCAATTAGCGTTCACAAAAATTTCATACACTAACGCAGCTAAACTGGCAGTAATTATACAAACTTAACCGTGGCGTAATAGAAATAAAACTACTAAATAGTCGTAGAAGATCTTATGACAACTGGGAGTCTATGACTTATGTTGTTAAAAAAGATTTCGAAACCGTGAACAAGCTTTTTTAAATGTCATCTTAAAGATAAGTTCATTGTGCTCGCTTGATATGTAATACACCGGATGATAGCTACAACGCACGACAGAAACCCGCTGATTGTCTCTCATAGACCAAATGTTGCACAAGAGGTATGACGGACAAAAGTCGTTCCAGCTATACTTCGTTATTACTGAAATTTTAAAACAATACGTGGCATAGTTAAAAGAGAATTTTATTTCTACGTTACAATAAAACAAGTATAATAGGTAAAGATTGCTGTTGTTAATTTTATTTTCAGCTCTTAGTAAAAAATCATTTAGTTGGATGTAGTCATAAAATTTGTTTCCGAGTTAATCCAACAAGAAGTGAATAATGATGAGAACGCCAGTTAAATCAAATTTATCGAGAGAATGTATTGGGGGATTTGTTTTATAGGCGGCCAGTAAATTGTTTAGTCCCGGGTCCCGGATTTTCTCTCTGTATGCCTCTGGGTTGTATGTACTATTATTAAGGTTTTAATAAACAGAAGATGATGAGTTTCAATAAATTTTTATTGCAACAAATAAGGTTTCACATAACATCGCTAAAAAAACATTACCAAACTATATATGCGCGAAAATGTCCAGACATACTGCGACTACAGCGGCCAAGCATAGTACCTTCAGTGCAAAGATCTTTTTTTTATTAATTGTTGTTATATTTTAAAACTTTGCTCTTGTTCTCTATGTTGTACCCACTACATTAACTTTGTTTTACCACTACAATTTAGCTTGGGAAATGGGTTATTATATGTAGGGCTGTTTAAATTTATTTATGTTGTTGATTCAGTTTAAGAAAACATCATCGTATTTGTGCAATAGAAACATAAATCACCCCCTTTTTCAATAGAAATGGAACATTTTACCATAATATCGCTGTTGAAGCAAAAATGCGTGGATATGGAATCTGAGAGTTTATGGTACTGTGGCAAAATTAACATGAACATGAAAGGTAAATTGCTGCGACAACCTAGATGTCACATTCGTTTTTTCCCAATTACTTCGTTTAACCGGTATTTTCCTTGTTCGTTCAGGATATATCAGTCTGTGCATGTTGTCATTTCATTTCGGCAAACACGCATGTGCACTCTGGCCAGCAGCGTTCCTGTAGTATAGTCGTAGGGAATACTGCTGCGCACTCTGCTTTAGCTTTAAAATTAATTTGTTAGGAAAACTTTCACTTCGAAATCATTTACTATATCCAGAGGATATGCACTGAGGCTGACCGGCAATCCACCATCTATGACTCCATTATAAATTAACTTACTACTTCTTAAATACAATCGGTGTTATTCTTGCGAAAAAAAAAAAAAAAAATGTGTCCGGAAGGAAAGCGAATATTTTTCTACAAAGAAAGATCTATTTCTTAAAACAGGGAAATCTGCCAAATGTGCAACTGTCTTGATATAAAGAATAGAAACATTTGTTAAAATGAGTGAAAACATTTAATAAGAATTCTATACTGCGAAAACATTATGTTTTTGGAAATCATTGGACAAAACACAATTTTTTTAAAGATTGAGCCACAGCACACAAAAGTTATGTCTCTATTTCAAGTGTTAGACAGTGTGAGCTTCCTAAATACATCATGGACATTCTAAAAATGAGGCCATTGTCGTAATAATACTTAGTTGAGACACCACATGCTCGAAAAAGTGTAATTTGTGCTGTGTGTTGTTTATAGACGATAAGACACTGTCCCCGAAGGCTTTGGGAGTGTTATCGATTGTTAATGGTTCCTCTAGCCGTGGAATAGCAGCATAACCAGGCAATACGTACACGTACCAGCCCGACCACTCCGGGAACGACTTTGTTATGACAAACATGAGACCTTCCAGGCCATGCGCCCTCACAACGCCCCTAGATCCCTGAGGAGTCGGCTGTCGCAAGAGCCTCGGTGTTAATGAACAGGATCGCACGGATATGTGAGTGTTGCAATTGGGTTTGAGGAAGCTTCTATATCTTGCGCTGGCAACCTGAAGTGGAATTGCGCGGCTCACACAACCTTTGAATGTATTTGGTATTTTATTCGACTCTACGATCAGCATACCTCCAGCGGGGTATATCCTAACCGCATAACCCGCTGGGCAGTAACGGCATAAACATATAATCGAGTTAAAATTTTGAATTCCATCTCAAAATGGTCAGGTGAAAATAATAAGGACATTGCAATAGACAGTCCGTCCGTACGGTCCGTCTATGGAACACTATAACTTATAAGGTTTTAGATATCTTATTGAAATGTGTATCTTGGCACTGATATCTGCCATCGCTATTGAAAATCGAAGAAATCGGAACAATACCAATTTAATATATCTGCTAATATAATTAAAATGCTGTACACGGTGTTAGCAGGTTGTACTCACTCCGACACGGATGACACCGACATTATCAGGAAAATTTTGTGAGCATATTGGGAAGGTCTGCGAAATCGGCGCAAAAATATAACGTTTCTTTTCGCTACGTGCCTAGGGTCTTAAGATCAAAACGAAGACACTAGAATGTGTTTATACCAATATGGATATCAAATGAAAGCTGTTGATGTGTGCTATAGTACAGGAAATTTTCATACAACCGGGAGGCAGGGTCTCGAGATAATAAGCCCAAAAACGGTGGGGACCCGGGTACCCTACAATGTTCTGTATACAATAGGATATCGAATGGAAAAACGGTTGATGAGTGTTATAGCTACGGATAATTTTCATAAAACTGGAGGACTAGGGTCTCGAGATAAGCCAAAACGTGGACCAGGGTGAACCCCTACAAATGTTTTTATACAAATATGGATATCGAATGAAAAAACTGTTGATGAGTGGTATAGCCAGGGATTAGGGGGGGGGGGGGGGGAACTTAAAATTTTTTTTTTCATAAAACTGGGAGGCTAGGGTCTCGAGATATAGCCAAAACGTGGACCAGTGTAACCCCCTACCAATGTTTTTAACAATATGATATCGAATGAAAACTGTGATGAGTGTTATGTTACAGGATTAATTCTTCACATCAAAAATGGAGGCAGGTATCTCGAGATATAGCCCAAAAAATGTGGACCCGGCTACCCCTTACAATATGTTTTTATACAATATGGAATATCGAATGAAAAACTGGATAGATAGACGCAGTAACCTATAGCTACAGGATAATTTTTCATATAAAATTGGGAGGTAAGGGTCTCGAGATATAGCCCAAAACGTGGACAGGAGTACCCTAGAATGTGTTCTCAATTATACATAATGGATATCATAACATAAAAGCATGATAGGAGAAGAGATACAGTGCTATATGACAGGATAATTTCATACAACTGGGAGGTAGTGGTTCTCGAGAATCTTACCCACCACAAAACAGTGGACACGGTGTCTTACCACTAGAACGTGTTGTATAACAACTAAATGGATATCACACAAAATTGAAAGCTGTTTGATGTTCTGATGGGGCTATTAATAACAGAGTAAGTGAGAGATACAGCATACCTAACACCAGCCTCATATATAGTGTAGTTATCGAAAGAGATATCAAATGAAAAGAGTTTGACGAAAGAGACTCTAAAGTTCATTGTGATATTCGATTGTGAGTCGCGATTAACGCAATAGTCCTCGGCAAACCGTGATAAGCATATGCATGCCGAAGCCGATAATAAACGACAAGAATTAATAGATACCCCTACATTACTGTTTCTACAAAAGATGTACTTATTCACGATTCGAAATCTTCGTATATAAATTCCCCTATACTGTAGTATATTACGATGCACTTTTATTTCCGTGAAGTATACCCCCAGAGCCGACTGGGAAACTGAGATAGGAATCACGACGAGGACCCCTGAAACTCACTCGGAGTTGGACTTACTGGACTGAGACTCGGAAAAATGGAGACAGTAACAAATACATACACACCCTCTGGGAATGCAAAAGACATGAAGAAGGACAAAAAACTTGCAGAGAAACAGAAAGACTAGAAGGAGACTGAGAAATAGACGATTCGAAGAGACACGGTGTAACAGCATGTGGAGATTGAACTCGAACGGAAGGGAGGGGGGGAATTTTTGAAAAGGAAATTTTTAAAAAAGACTAGGAAAAAGTGATAGAGGCGGTAGAGGCAGAGTTAGACGCGAAAAGCTATTAAAATGTAATGCAGGTAGCCAAATTTATAGGGCAGAGAGCAACGATTCTGCCGGGGATCCGTGCATAGTAACTTAGAAAAATAGGTGACTAGTTTATGAGAAGACAACCGAATAAAGTTAAAAGTTCTAAAGCATCCCGCTTATTAAAAATCTTAGTTCTTATTTTACATGAACAAAAAGAGTGCGTTAAGTGATACCGCTAAACAATTTTTAAACTTTAAGTGTAATTCTGAGATAGTAAAACAATAAAGCGAGTTAAAACCAATTAACAGGCATCAACAGATTAGATCAAGGATGGATGAAAGAAGAGGCTGAGACAAATGAGCGAATGGTCCAAGTGTGACGCCTGTAATTCGTGGTATCAGTTCGAGTGCGTCGAAGAGTGGACATCATGTTGCGAAGTAGCTGGAGCTGCGTCGGTTGTAGGCGCTGACGTATAGCTACCAACTGCTCAACCAACAGCTTCATCATCGCCCAAATACTGATAAAAGTAACGGGAATCTCAATATGTTCCACTGGGTCAACCAGTTAAACAGCGCAAAATATTGGGAACTATCGTAAGGGCGTCAAACCTACCACAACAGCCACCCCGGTTATCCCAACACCTATTGTGAGGTCACGCAGTGCCTGTAACAAAAAATTTTAACTTTCGCAAAACACACTTGTAGCACCGCCTTTTACGAAAAATGCTGCCTTTCGCATACAATCCGCAAACACAACTTACACGAGTAAAAGTCGTCGACGCACCCCGTAGTATATTGTATTATGCAAATTACAGTGCACACCGTCAATCAACGCAGTGAAGGAGCACTTTAAGACGACAAAGTGTGATAAGTACACGACATAACAGCCGAAACCTTCAATTAGAGCCGTCTTAAAGAAGAAAATGAGAAGATACAACACAACAATATTTGGATGCAAATACAGAATTGTTGTCACAAGCAGTGAGTCTTCCTCTCTATAATTGTTTTTCTCCATTCTCGCAGAGTGTAGAACCCGGCACATTCTGCAACTAGCTATGGCAAAAGGCAAACGATATCCAAAGCAGACTTCCTATATTACTGGCGACCCAGAGGAAGGTCACGTTTCATCAGCATTTGAAAATATACAGCTGTTGGGGCCGGTATAGCTACGACGGAAAAATTAGATCATAAGGCTCCACAGCCTTCTCAAGGGTAAGCTCGCGAAATATGGTTGTAGAAGCGAAACTGTACTGCATGCCACATGGTTCCCCGATATTATTCGTACTGTTAAGAATGTTGTTTGGAAAGCCGGAGTAAATACTTGAACGCAATGAGCCAGAAGAGCATCCGAGCAATAGCCCCCTCCAAAGCAAAATTGAACGCCTTTGATTTCACGCGCTGTTTGTGCTCAGGAAAATATTGCGAAACACTATTAAAAGTGTGGCGCAGACTCGCCATTATAGCATCTCCATAATCTTGTTTAGTTATTTTTGATAGTATTTTTATTACCCTCTACTATTATTTTCCCAACTAAGGAATTCACGATGCCGATTGAACTCTACAATAATATATGAAAGAACTGACAACTGGGTCTATCACATACACAACTAAGATGCAACTATCACTATTCCGATCACGTGAAAGCAATTTAGTGAGTGGTATATTCAGTCTAGCAATGAAGCGGTCCAGCAGATTTGTCAACCTCGGCACAGGGAAGATCAATGCCACGGTAGAACGACCATACCGATGAGCCAAGTAGTGCCAAAATAGATTGACAGTCTAGGCATTACGGTCAATAAGTACCAGCTAACAAACAACTACGGTGCATACCATGTAAACGGCTAAACGACCTATAAAGATGCCACAGTGTGAAATATTTAAAAGTTCTTATACACGTAGAGGGAAGTAGTGTAAAGCCAACAAATCTATTGCCAGAGCAATGTCTTGGTTCGCATAGACGCAAATGTTCAATAAACAAAGCATGTGGAATAGAGCACGTGCACTACAAAACACCACACCTCTACTACACAAAATAAGCCGAGGGTATCAAATTGAACAAGTTAACAATCACAAAACAGTAAACAGAGGAGTCGCGTCCCTTTTTAGAATTTTACCTGTTCGTTGTATTCAGGCAATTACAGTGTTCGATGTTCACGCATTCATTAGACGAAGGCCTCGCAGCGACTCTTATAGAAAGGGAAGTGGTTTAACAAACTTGGAGTAAAAGGTGAAAAAGGGAAACTCTATTGTTTGCGTGGACTAGTAATACCACTCGCATTCGAAGACGACTCTGAAAAGGCCGTCCATAGAAATTTCGGGTAGGACCCTCAATCATAAATTCACACGGGAAATGTACGCACGGTGGATAACCTTTATTTTTTTTTTTTCAATAGTAGAGTCGCGTAACACAACTGATATGCAATCGGAAATATCTAGTACCTTGGGGGCTTCCCAACGAATCGCTACAATAACACAAAAAAAACTGTCGGTTAGTTATTGGTGCTGATAATTTGGAAGTTGGCCGTTGCGCTTAAAGGTTAAAGAGGTGCCCTGATGTACGGCAATTAGCATCCAGTCGCGTTGGGGTGAACACCTCGAGGGCGTGGGAGAGAAACCAAAACGACAAATATTCACTCATCGAATGCTATAAATACGTGTGACTGCCAACGAAATACACGAATACACTGACCATGAAAAATAGTGAAGGAAACATTCTTCGCAAAGGAGTAACATCAAAATATCAAAGGAGATGCTTTCAAAGGATTGGTCGGTTAAAGCTTCTAAATATCAATGACCACCATCGTACCAGCAAGATTGTCGACCGTTACGGATTGGGTGTTGTGGCGAGAGTCTAAATGCGCCTCTGCCTGACTATTTATCCCAAAGCAATACGACGTATGATGTGCTTAGAAAGAAAATTGCTAAAGATCCCGACGCTGCGATCTATCATGCAACAGCGATTAACAACTTGGTCGCAAGGGGTACGCGAACAAAAGCTATCGACAGCTGAGATTTAAAATTCCCAGAAAGAAAGTTGGTACTTACCAACATCCGTCGTTAAAGACCCCCAAAACACTAGTAAAATGCTTATGGTGCTACGCTCGCCTGCGAAAACTAATGGAGAATCACTAAAATATTTTATCTAAACTGGTCATGATCTGATGAACCTACTTGTACAATATTGCTAGCGTTTAGGGTCGGTAGAGGCTGTAGTGGAAACATTGCCGAAATGTTTCACCGCAGAAAAGGTTCGAGAAACGGAAATGCACGCTCAGCGATTTGTATGGCGCGATGACAGGGACGATCCGAAACATACGTTGAGTTATTGCAAAGCCGGACATTTGGTTCTCAACTTGCGCTCCTTGCATAGCTCATTTCGACGTGATAAAAGATTGCAGCTAAATTCGGCGATGAATTTCACTTGCAGCGGAATCCATAAAGAAAATCAATACGTCGCCGATTTTATCGGCAGCGAGACGACCGTAAAGCGCCACCTACAAATTGGCTACACAGTTAAGGATATATAAACCGTGCAGCTGGGTTCGATATTCGCGGTGGTGGTCCTCAAACTGCAAACCTGCTTGATTAAAATTGAGGATCACCCTTGTCGGTACCGGCGCTACTCTACTACAAAGATACTGGGTATATGTTTTGGCATCAACTAGTGACAATTCAAGTATATTTTTCAGGTGAAAACTGGCGACTACAAAAGCAGAGGTTCTCCATTTGGGGTTCGTCGAACTGCTACACTGTTAGGTGAAAAATTCTCCAAGATGTGTGGCGGATCCGGTATTGTATGGGACGATCCTTATATGACAACTTTACAGACCAAAATGGTACCATTGCGAAAAACTTATGGTGTCAATTTATAAATGCTGTACAAAATTCCTCGCTGTTATTCCCTCATTACTTAAAGTAGGCAGACGATGTACAACTTCGCGATGCGGGAGAAAAAACGTGATATGCGCTTTTTGCTATCTAAGAATACTAAAAGACAACGATGTCCTCTCGTCACCTCAGCGGGCGGCAGATCAAAGTCGCACCCAAGCCATTGTCCCCCAATCCCGAGGCTGCAATACAGGCAGCGGTTGTTCGCACCCGACTGGTCTATACGGCAGCCAGTGTGCAACGGAATGCATAACCCTATAGCTTTGGTGGAAAAACGATATTGCAGTGGATCCGGATGGATCCAGAAACTTTCCTCAATACGTTATGCAAGGGCAATATCGAGATATCAAATGCAGATCAATAGAGGTGGATAACCTCGAAATAGGAATCCGCCGACTAAAATAACTCGCCCTACTGTACGGCCTACAAGCCATGTGTGAAGGCCGGAGTTTTTAGCGTTAGAGCATAAGAACTGGCCGCATTGCACCGACGTAAACCAAATGATGCTGACTTAAAGGAGCTCCAGACCACAGGTTTACAAATTGAATATCCATTTACGAAATATTCAAAGCTGCACGTAAATACTTTCTACAAAAAAAAAAAAAAAAGGGGAAGCTGTAATAGAGCAGTAGCGCACCTTATAGCTCACAACAAAAACTACATTCAAAAAATTAATCTAAAAGAACAAAGTCAGCTATTGGCCGCGAATGATCCAAAAATCTCATATTCTCATTAATTATGTACTCAAACAGATCTTCACACGAGGAGTAACTTTTTTTGCGGCACGGTGAAACCTTGAAAAGGTCGAGGCACATTATTCTCTGGATGTCTACTTGACGAGGGGACAGGCTAATCAGGAATAGGAGTCGCGCGGAAAACTTGAATAAATGCCATCTACCTTCTTACACCTATGTTATAGTTCATGTGTTGAAGACAATATGGGACATGTAAAATATGTACATAGCATTAAGAAAATGATAATAAAAGTAATGAATGAGAAGAAATAACTGAAAAGACGCTATATCATGTCTGCTTCTAACTACGCCACAGTTCTTATCGTACTTCGCTCACGAGCAATTCCACAAATCAACCAAATGCACGAATCAAAATATCAACCAGTACGCGGACAATATTATACCACGTGTAAGAATTCTCTTAGAAAAATGTTTAATTGTTGCCAAGCTATTGCAAAACAACAGAAGTATGCCGAAAGCCCCGCAAAGGCAGCTCTACCATCGGCAAAAGACT
>JARSSU010032509.1:0-45124 GCA_029619165.1 Eurosta solidaginis
AAAATCGCAAATTACCACAATAGATCGATTACAAACATATTTCTAGAGCACCCATGGTCCACCTTTAATGGCGATATCTATCTCGAAACGGCGTCCACCTAGGGAACTGAGGAGCCATTACTCCTTTTCGAATATACTCATTACGAGCTTTCATTTGATACCCATAGCGTACAAACAACATATTCTGGAGTCAGCCCTGTTTCCCCTTTATGGCGATAATCCCTAAATGTGTGGCGTCCTCCATACCATAGAACTATATGGGCCTACTCTCTCTTAAAATACTCTTTAATACCTTCCATTTGATACACATGTCATACAACCACATTCCAGGGTTACCCTAGGTTCATTTTCCTACATGGTGATTTTCCTTATTTTGTCTCCATAGCTCTCAACTGAGTATGTAATGTTCGGTTACACACCGAACTTAGCCTTCCTTACTTGTTTCACTTCGAATTGAATGAATGTCTGTGATCGTGTGTGTGTGTGTGAAAATATGTTTTATATGTGCAGGGGCGTAGCTAGGCTCCACAATGAGTGGGCGGTGATTTATAGGCATAAACAAAGCACCAATTTGACAGCTACGAGCGCTATGAACCACTTCGTTCTCATCGTGGGGCCAGTATGAAGGTTGGTCACAACCCAATTGGACAGTGAAGCACTGTTGGCGTGCCAATTACTATGGGATATTTCGGCAGTAATGGGCCACAGGAGTGAGGAAGGAGGTTCTTTGTCTGTGATGGCGAATGCTGTCAGCGTTATTGTGCTGGAGATGGCTGCAAGGTGGGTCAATTGACCTTCCTAATTTGACTTTGTTGGCCTCATCGCGACCATTACGGAACAAAGAACCATATAGCAGAAGTTTAAGATCAGCACAAAAGCAAAACCCCCCTGCAAGATTGGTTAGAAGCTTAATTAAATAGTTCCCCTTATTTCAGAGGAATCCTCACCGGCCCAGCTTTTCATCCAGTATTGCACTTTAATGAAACTAGAATTAGGAAAAGGGGCGCCGAAATTGCAAACCGCAAATGTATTCAACAGTTGTTCACATCTTAATACGTGGAGGTGCAAAACAAATTAATGGGAACTTATGTCCACTTTAAACAAGAGGGTAGACGTTGTGAACATAAAGTCAATATTGTTGACATTGTAATAATTTGAAATTTAAAGTTGTGGCATATTTCATACTATCATAGCTTCAATTGACTTTGTGGTCTCTTGAAGTGATCATAAGGTCCATTGACGTTATGGCCGTTGACCCTAAGTCACCCCTACCCCTGGAATTTTTTTTTATGTCTTGCGCGTGTCGAAATGAGGAGAACAGGTAAGTTGCATATGCCCTAATGCATAAATTAACTCTGACAGGTATAGGTACGCCTGTTGCTCACTGAAAACTCGATGTGATTAGGAGAAAGCTGCCTTGGTAGATTGAGACACTTTTGAGCTCGAGATCTTCCAATAGGTGGCACTATTAGCTCGACACGTTTTTTTTGGTGTTTTTGAATTGGAGATTGGGGGAGGCAGCTTGTGGAAAAACGTGTATAAAACCACGCAAGGCTGACGTAGATCCTCTCGAGTGGACGGTAGGCGAAGAGCAGTGAATCTGCTTTACTTCCAATATAAGCGACTGAATAGGATGCCATCTGTTTCTCTCAGGGAAAGCTAACTAAAATGTGTCCATTAACACGTTTAAGGAGTGGTTGTATTCTCCAATTCTTGTAATATGATGAACTCAACTCGAACTCTCGCCCTTCAAAAAAAATGCACAGCATTAGCTTGCACTCGTTACTCTCAATAACGTTTGATACTCATTAAAATTGACATAAGAGCAGGAGTCCTCTTCTTCTTGCAGCAATAAAAAGACCCTCGAAGGATTTGGTGAAGTTTAATCTATGTTTATGGTCCTTTATTGGGATGTTGATGCAGTACGTTCAGGAAAATAACATCTAAAAAAAACTAGCTCAACCATCTCTGCAACGATCTGTTATGACCACCTTGAACTTTTTCTAGATTACCCAACCCTCTTCTTTTCCGTGGGGAACACAGGGGAACAAGGGTTCGCCTGAACCTCGCCTTGTTAAAAAAAACAGGATTCCGCTACGGTTAGGTAAGGTTAAAAATAAGGCATGAGGAATTTAATAAAATCCTTCAATATTGTGCTTACTAGTGACCATGGTGATTACTAGTCATATACCATCGCAAGCGGTCACAGAAGAGAAGGGTGAGCGATGACCTCGAGAAGGGCAACGAAGAATACGTTGTTGTTGTTGTTGTAGCGATAAGGACACTCTCCGAAGGCCTTGGGGGGTGTTATCGGCGTTGATGGTCCTTTGCCGGATACAGATCCGGTATGTTCAAGTACCAAAGCACCGAACATCTTTCGGGAACGATTTGGTGTGACCACATGCGACCTTCTAGGCCATACCGCCCTCCCACCCCCTATATCCATGAGGAGTTCGAGGTCGCCAGAGCCTCGGCTGTAAATGAAAAAGGATTCGCCACGGATAGGTGAGGTTGACAATTGGATTGGATAAGCTATATATTGCACTGGAAATCCCTTGAGAGGGTTGCGCTACACAACCCCTTGAATCTATTTGGTATTTTAGTCGCCTTTTTCGACAGGCATACCTACCGCGGGTATATTCTAAGCCCTAGCCGGCTGGGAGAGGAATACGTCACGTCGAAGGGGGTTGTATGTAGCGTAACCATTTCAATGGGTTGCCCGTGTAACTCTGGATTCCACAACCAAATGTTAACACCTCACTTATCCATGCTGAATCCTGTCCGTTTCGCATGCGAAGCTCATCTGCAATCCCAAGCGAAATAGGGGGTGGGATAACCTAAAAGGTGTAATGTGGTCACATCAATCGTTACCAGATGGTCGGGCTAGCATCTTATCGGCGACCATTTTTCGGAACGTACCGATATGTACTCGACAAAGAACCTTAACATCGATACTAAATCCTAAAAGCATTTCGGGTATATCATTTTCGCTACAAGGGAAGGATCTGCTTGAAGATCTAGAGCGTGCAGCCTCCACACTTTTCGTGGCCTACGCTGATAGTCTGGCAATACATGTAAAGGATATTTCTGAACACACGGAGGGATGTACTCCAGCCCTAGCAATACTAAGCTGATTATGATGACCAGGAGTTACAAAACCATTGAACTTACTTAACCCTAAACTGGGACGCACCAGCGTCTGTCTAACAGGGTTAAATAACTGAGGAATATTTTGGGCGTAATCTGTCATGGAAGCTTGGCTTTGTGCACAGCAGTAAATACTTCTTCAGCGGTGAAGACGTGTGAAAGCCGTTCAGTGATTGACGTTTATTGGAATAAGCGTAGGGGCTGCTTGCTTTATATTCTACACCCATGTACACGTCTATCTGCATTTGTGTTAGTGGCATTGTAACAAGGGTATCTGATAACTTTTGATGGAAAGTGAAAAATATCAATGAAAGAATAAAATATTAACAACAACAAAACAATACCAAATGAGTGGTAGTTATGTAACTGTAATGAAATCCATCGGCATCGTATTGGTTTTTTAAAAGTTGGAAATTGAATGTGCGAGATAAATTTTATTTTTTTATGTACATTCTCTAAGTATTATTTTTTACAATTCTTGGTCATGATAGCCAAGAATGAAATACCGATTCAAAATAACGCATCCGGTTACGGTATGCAGAAGCGATTTTACAAAGTGCCAGTAAAATACCCTTCTGAGCAAAAGCAGTCAAGCCGGCTCTTGTTAGAACTTATTAAGACACGGTTATATAGCAGAAGGATCACAGTGGAGTAGAGCAGTGACGACTGGGAACAAAAAAATTTCCTCACAGGTCGATGTCCCACTCCCCTGCTTTATGAAGAGCTTGGTTCAGGATCTAGGTTGTCGAAGCAGCCAATAACATCGCAACCCTCATCAGGGGAAAGTTTCTGGATGCACAGACGGATATTTTCCAGATCTGCCTGGAGGGCGTGACCAAGTAGTCTGAATCATGGGTATCCCATCAATCCCTAGCAGTAGAGCGCTGGCTCTGTTTAAGAAGAAAGGGTACAAGACTACTTACTTTAGACAAACTCAATTGAGTATTACCGCTGTTGCTTTCGATAGGATTAAGTACCTTGGAAATATGTATGTTTGGCAGCAAGTTCTCAAGTAAGCTTAATGTGGAGGACAGATCCAGGAAGCTTCGATTGATTTGTACTGCTGTTGAAAACAATTGGCTGGAACTTTCCTTATGGTGGTTCATGGCTGTATGATTTCGTGTTCTCAAGCCTATTATTTCTATCTACCATAAGTAATTTCTTCTACGGTCAAAAGAATGGAATCGGTGCAGTGAGTGGCGCTGTTGGAGTACGCGGGGACATCTCTATCGGCCCTAAATGCAACATTGTAACTATACCCGCTGACATCGTTGAAAAAATTCGGGATGCCTGCCAGCACAAATCACATGTCTCGAGTGTGATAGAGCTTGTGGATCACTGCACTTCAACATTTTTGACGGCTTCGACTTCATTCTATATAGGACTGAATAATTTGCTGGCCGGATATTGGGGCTACCTAGCTTGTTCTAGGCAGGAAAGTTGCCACTATTACCTTATTTAATATTTAACCTAATAGTCAGAGGCGGCTATCAAATGAATATAACGCCGAGGGCGGTCAGAGATTGCCTGACCGTATTCACTGATTTATATATATGTTACGAATTTAGTGCAATTCCTGCTTATTGCACACCTTCTGCTACAGTTCGAATCACTAACTGTGAATACATAACTCCACTATTCAATAGTGCAATCACATAACACATCTATCTACTCGACAGATAGCGTGCTAAATCAAACTGAGTTGCCAATGCTTCAGCTGGCGTTGCTTTTATACTGTTCGGTTTCCTCGTTGGGCATAGTTTCTGGCGTCTACTATTTTCTAGAACTAGTTAGTTACCAGCTATAAAATTACCAGCTATCATACTTCGTTTATAGCTTCTCATATGCGCGTGTATATGTGAGTGGATAATTCCCGCTAGATGATTGCATACTTTTGGGAGTATCTCAGATATATATATATGTGTTTATGCGTTGCTCTCCGCTGCTTGTATGCATATTGTATGGGACATACTGATTAGATTTGTGATGTGTGTGATTGCTGCGTTGCCTTACAATCACTACTTAGTATGGCCTTTTTTGTTTTGCGGGAGGCTGAAAAATAGCCTAATACACCATAATTGCTGCCGTCCCGACAGCACCGTGTGCTCTCGTAGATTAAACAAACTAGCCCTCCGTTCTGTGAACCGTCGCCCACGCCAGCAATCACCACTTTCGCATACTCATGGGTGCGTTTCCATATTTTGCTTTCTCAGTTTTTAAGAGTCCTACTGTGGTCCCTAGCGTCAGGTTCCCGCTATTTGCTCTGAGTGTCCATTAATCGCCACTAGCTTCGCAATGCGCATAGTTCTCTCTGCGCTCCGCCTCATCGGAGAGCATCCATCAGGCGTGTCATTCATATACATGCATTTTGTCTCACGTGCAGTCAGCATTCTTTCCTGCTGCACATATGTGGACAACTAAAGTTTGCTCGTGGTAGGGTTCCTCTCCAAAGACTCCATGCAAGGTGAGTCTTTCTTCGTGGAAACGGGGAGTCAGTCAGAACATGACGTGTTCTGCGTTGTTCATAACTCTGTGGTCCACATTGGGCATGAGTGATCTGTCCTCTATCTCTACGCTTCCACAAATACTCTTTGAAAACCGCCTATGTCCACTCCTTATCTGCGTGAGATGTAGTCAGTTCGCCGTGCATTCACCGCTCATTCCATTGAGCTTAGACTACGTTCCAAAGCTAGTGTGAAAAGTGCCAACGCCCTTATACTCGAAGTACTCGAGGCCGTCCCGCCGTTCTGTGCCACGTAGCTATGTTGTGTCCTTGGTTGTGTGCGCTTTTCTCTTAGTCTTCCGTGCCGAATGGTCGCGTCGAATCGATTGATGCTATACAGATCGGGATCGGGCAGTTTCGCTTGCCAGTAGAGTCCACTGGGATTTTCCGGGTTAGCACCGAAGGATCGCGTCGTCGCGACACCGTCCGATAAGCACGTGATGCTTTCTTAACGAAGCAGTCGGTACGCTGCTAAGTAATATATTTTGATGGGTCTGCTTTAGATCCTACCACACTGGGCTGCGTATAGTAATATTGAGCTGGTTACTGTGGACATGAGCTGACGTATAGCTTCGCTCGACCACCAATGTTAGGGCATTATTCGCATAAGTGATCCATCAACTTTGTATTTTCTCCCCCACCAGCTCTGAGTGCTGCTCTTGAAAGTAACTTAGAGTACGAATGTGCACGCCTAAGTATTTTCAGGAATCCTTTGAGTGAGTGATGATCCCCGACAGTTAAGACTAACGTCGTTGCGACCGGTTGGAGCTAGCTATACCTACTCGGTCCTTTGTCGTAGCCAACTCCAGTCCTGTATTGGTCAGCATTACTTTATTCTTGCTACGGCGTCAGCTACATAATGCTGTAGCCAGGTCCGAGTCTTGGCACTACGTAATCCACTGCCATATCATCAGCACATATCCCCAAATTGCGTGTTTCTGCCAGATCAATCTTTAGCACCCCGTCATACATTACATTCCAAAGCGGTGGACCGACGAACAGATCCCTGTGGGACGCCTCCTGTGATTCTGTACTCTTTAGCGTCCTGATCCGTGTCAAAAAGAAGTACTCTGTCTTTATAGATAGCTACCTATAATTCTGCGTAAGTAAGCGCTGGAGTGCCGAAGCTTTGACAGCGCTGCCATTATCTGCAATCCAGTTCGCAGTGTTAAAAGCATTCTTGATGTCCAACATAATCGATGCACAGAACTTCCTTTTATTTTGGCCTCCAGAGATAGCTTCTCTAAGCTATATTGACGACTGTTTGTATTGCATCTACGGTGGATCGTGCATTGTGCGAAATCCATATTGACTATTCGATAAGCACCTGGGCTTTCTAGAGTCAGCTGTAGGCGCTCACTAATTATGCGACTCGAAACTCTGCCCTAGGGACTCCAGCATGACAAAGTGGGCCTATATGAGGATGGTTGGCTCCGGCTGTGACCACGCTTTCAGCAATCGACAAATCTTTGTCGGTGACTCCACTGGCGGAGGGACACGCCTTCTTGCATACGAGGCATTAAAAAGGTCAGTAAATCATGTAGCCCCTTGTGTGTAATCGCGGCTTGAGGGCTATGTATTGGTACTTCGCGGTCCTGGGGAGTTGTTATAGCAGCAACCCGTTTTGCAGCGTCCAGCACCGGTCTTGCTCTGCCTAATTTGCGATTTATTTCGTACTTTCTAGATACCGCGCTGGATAAGTCCAGCGATCTTCTTGCGCCGGGAAAAGGGTGTCGTACAATAACATTCATCAGTATCGAGTCACGTAGGGTGCTGTGATAGCGGTCCGTCCTTGGTAACTTTGCCATCACAGTTCTGTAGGCTGATCCCGAGGAGCTAGTCGACATATCCAGCAGTTCCCTAACGCATACTTCTTGCTCTTGGTTTTGTTATGGCGTTTTTAAGTGAGCCTTTCTTGTGCGACATAGGTGTGCTGTGTAGCTCTGCATATCTGCTGGTGATGACGCGTGCCGCATCATGCGCTATCCTTCGTGCTTTGTGTTGCATTTTCTACGACTCATTTCTTCGCAATTTCGTCCATGCCCACCAATATACCCCTTGGAGTGCGCTGTGCTTTTCCGCGACTTTCTGGGCATTGGGCAGCATCACGTGCCATACATAGCAACTTAGTGATTCTGAAGCGACTGGTCTTCCGCGATGCGATTCTGCGTACTATGGCGTCCTTCCAGATAATGTCAAATATTTCTGGTCGAAAAGGTGCTGTTCCATTTCCTACTTTGTCGATGTCTGCTGCTACGTTCGTGGAGTTCGAGCAGCTCTACGCTAATAGCTTTTGGTCGCTGTGTGTGTAGACGTTGCTTATGGACCATTTGCTCATCTTGCTATTTCGCTGCTAGCGAAGGTGAGATCTATAATGGATCGTCTGATACCTGTATCGAGGTATATATCCTGGTTCATTTAGGAGTTCTAGCCTCAAAGAAAGAAGACTTTCGAGGAGAACTCTCCCTCTTTCGTTGGTTCGTCTACTTCCCCACACAAGATGACCATGCATTGAAGTCTCCACACACTAAAAGCGGGTTTTTATAAGCCTCGTGCTTCAATATCGTGATCCATATATCATGTCTTCGACTCGGCGATGTCATGCTCGGAGGGGCATAGCAACTGAGGAACTTAGTAGTGGACTTAGAGATGATAGTAAGTAGGCTCAGGTTTTGCTGATATTCGTCACACACTGCCACTCCACCTAAGTCCCATGATCGTCCCGATGAGACAAATCTACGCGAGCTAAACGCTGCCAGCCTTTCCAACTGAACCACTTTCATCTTGGTTCGTGCGTTTTGCCATATGTGTATGCGGTACACTACATCCGTGATCCGTCTTACAACTTTGTATGGGCCTTCCCAATTATACTGCAATTTCGGCACAAACCGTGTTTATTCGTGTGGATTGTATACAGCACCAAATCTCCTTCCTAAAAACCTCCGAATTAATACTTTATCTTATCTGGCTTTCATCTTGTCACTCATAATCTTTGCTCGTTGACCTTACAAGATCGTGTATCTCCCTCTTGCTCTTCTTCCAAGACGCCAGTGGATTTCCTGAATTTCTCTCCGCATCAGCTGGCAGTCGAAGTCATTGCCAGAAATTGCTTTGCGGGAGTTTGGCCGTTGTTCATTCACTGACGATCGTATAGCCATCAAGAATGATGATATGTATGTATCCCACTCCTTATGGTACTTGTCTACTATTTCCTTAATGCTCCTCCAAGGTTCTATTGAAACGTTCCACCATACCATCGACTGAGATGCAATGCAGTTTGTCCGTGTTTTTCGAAAGCTCAATGATTTACACATTTCCTGGAACACAGCTGATTCGAAATTCCTGCCTTGGTCCAGAATGTAACTCCATTGGTACACCATACCTTGCAACCCATTGTTTATAAACACTTCTGCTCGTTTCCGATTCTTGATTTGGGATTGGGTATACCTCTGGCCATGTGCTGAAATATCCATAATACCAGTACTTATTTGTTTCCGCAGTTGCTAGTAGGAGATGGACGGCGCATCCATAGCGATCTTTTCAAATGGCGCACCTGAGTTATATTGCTTCATCTGGCCATTGACTTTCGGGTTCTAGGCCCTTTCCTCTCTGCTGCAACCTCGCAGTTCGCAATCCACTCAGTGACCGACTGACAGCAACCAACCCAATAGATCTCTGTTTAATCTTCTGAGCGTCTTCGTATCCCAAGATGACCTCCACATTGGGCCATTATGCAGCTCGCTGAGCACGTCAGGAATCCTCTTTCTGGAACACTATCAGTTTTCTTCTTGCATTACCATCCTCACTCTCCCATACTCGATGAAGGCAACCGATATCAATTCTAACTGTTACACTGTGCCCAATGTGACTTCGCAATGGGACTCGTTGCCTGACATCTCTTCTCTGTTGGTCTTTCGTTTCATTCGAGCCTTGCATAACACGTGACAGATCTGTATCTTCTAGCTGACACTTTCCTAGCTGTTTCTTGTCCATCATCTGTACATGTTATAGTCATTAGCCGGACATCTATAATGTCTTCTTTAGCCTCGGCTTTTGAACAGTGCTTGCATTCCAAAATAACATGGTCTTCGTGACATTGCATCGGCATGTCCCATGGGTACTACCTTTCTCAATGCTCAATGGAAAAGTCATGGCTTTGTAGTCGCTCGATCCACCGTGCCAATTGTCCTTCGGATTACGGAAACTGCAGAATGCACTCTAACCAATGCCAACAGCTCTCTCCGCGGTAACGCAGTAGTTTCTCTCTGTTTTCCAATCGAACGGCTGTAATATGCAACTACCATCTCCTGTCCATCGACAAGTTGTGTTAAAAACGCCTCCTATATCATATCAACTCGCATCTGTATCTAGAATAAATGTTGCTCCTGGAATCGGGTATAGTCAACATTGGGGCAGTGCACAAACGACTCCTTCAATGTTTGGAAAGCAGCTTCTTTCTCCTTATTTCCATTCAAAAGCTTTATTTTTTTGTAAGCTCATGGAGGCTATGGGCTACGCTGAAAAGTTTGGTACAAATCGGCGGTAATGGTTGTTAAGCCCAAGGAAACTTCTTAATTCATGCAAGTTCTGTGGTCTTGCGCCAATCCTATCTATCTTTTCATTCGCTGTACAGATGCCGTCTGTCGTTACCTTGTGACCCAAATAATTTACTTCCTTTTTAAACGGCGAATACTTTTTGGACTTAGTTCCAGACCAGCGCCAGCTATTCTCTGGAAAACTTCCTCCAAGTTCTTAAGATGTGAATCAAAATTCTTGCCCAATACGATGATGCTCGTCCAGGTACACAAAGCATGTTTTCCAATGAAGTCCTTTCAGTACCTGGTCCATGAGTCTCTCAAAAGTAGCTGGTGCATTACAAAGTCCAAAAGGCACCACTGTAAATTGCCAAAGACCATCACCGAGACTGAAGGCTGTTTTCTCTTTATCTTCCTCCTTCACCTCAACTTGCCAGTAGCCGCTTTTCAAGTCCAGTGTGGAAAACCATTTCGTACCAGATAGCGAGTCCAGAGTATCGTCAATTCTTGGCAATGGAAGCTATCCTTTTTCGTGACGTCGTTCATCTTGCGGTAGTCCACGCAAAACCTCATTTTCCCATTCTTCTTCTTCACCAGTACCACCGGTGAGCTCCATGGGAATAGCTGATGGTTTGATGACGCCGCTGTCGCTCATTTCTTGTACGATTTGACTCACAACTTCCCGCTTCGCCAGTGGAACAATACGAGGAGCTTGACGCATCGGCTTCGCGTCTCCAGTGTCAATATGATTTTTCACATCATTGGTGCGGCCTGGTTTGGAACCATCCTGGGTCAAATATGTTTGCGTACTTTAGCAGTTGCTTTGCCTTACTCTGATAATCTTGATCTAGCCCCTCCGTCCATGCCGTGATGTTATTTGAAGCGCAGTCTTGCTAGATGAAACGTGTTCCTGGATCTGTTCACAGTTAAACACTTCTTCAGCCTCTTGGCATCTTCCCAATATAGCTCCTTTTGTCAGTTTGAGTGGTGACTGAAATCATTGAGTACTCTTATCGGAATACGTCCATCCTGTTTTGTCATAGCCAGTGTTTTTCCTACAAGTGCGTTCGGTGTTGATGTGTCTGCTGCCATCGACAACCCACATTTGTTTGTCCCACAATCTCCATCAACCTTTGCCCAGATGACGCTTCTGATTTTGCTGACTTTCTTACACCAGCACTCGTTTATTGCTGAAGCCTTTCTCGTAGCCGAAATTAAGTGGCACATCCATGTTCTTACATCGCATCGTCTTGCTTTGCATGCCGATCTTGATGCCTTGGTCGATTAAGGAGTCCACTCCAATTATGATTTAATCAACAATCTCCACCACTATAAAATACCATGACGTTCCCAATTGCTACTTCATATGCTACTTCTCCAATACCTGGGTGTCCTCTCCCGTGGCTGTACGTAATATTGCTCCAAGCAATGGTATTATCTTCTTGTTGACTAAATCTGATCGAATGATGGAATGAGATGTAAATGTATCTACAGTCAGTAACCTTTCCATCCCTTCCATCCACGTGTCCTCCGACAGTAAGATTGTTTGACCTTCTTCCAATTTGCGAGATAGAGATTATTTGGCATTCAATTGAGGGAGCCAGCTGTTGCCCCTTGCGGCTAACTCGATTTAGTTTAACGATTGAGTGGACTTGGGGATTTGCTCATCTCCTTCAGCTCTGCGTTTACGGGCCACCCACATTGTTGAAATTATTAGGACCAGTGCTGCAATGACGTGGAATATGACCTGGGTTGGCCCGCACTTGAGACATTTCATAACTCTGGCATTTCTATGTTGTGATCCCTTCAGTGCTTCCAAAATTGTGTCTACCCACTATGGCCTTTCTACTTCCACACGATGAGCTTTGTATGCTGGTTTACTCAATAGTGACGCCGTTTCCTGACTCAATGCATGGGATACCGTTTCAGCCAATGTTTGCTTTGTGTTCGCGTATGTGGCTTGCTTGTTTCGACGTTCCGTATGCCATTTATAAAGCTCTGAATCTTTACTCTTTCAGTGTATTCCACGGGTGGCGTCCGCATTTGCCAAATGAGCCAAACTTTCAACATCCGAAGCAAACTCCTGCAATGTCTCATTTGCTTTTTGGTGACGGTTTTGCAACTCAATTTGGTATATCTGTTTTCTATGCTCGCTTCCATAACGTCTCTCGACAGCGGCCATCAATGCTTCATAACTGTTCCGTTCATACTCTGGAATAGTCTGTAAGATTTCCGCTGCAGGCCCTTTCAATGCCACGAACAGTGCAGCAACTTTATATTCCGCACTCCTGTTGTTCACTGTTGCGGTCTTCTCAAACTGAAGCTTAAACGCCTGGAAAGGAACATTATTTTCATATGTGCACATGGACTATTTTGGGAGACCATGGGCATCTAAAAAGATAAGCCAGTCGTCTTTGTAAAATTAGTGGAAAATCTTTGGCATAACGTCGTCGATTAATAGGCCAACAGAAGAGCGAGTTAAACGTTCTTAAAATAGTTTCCAAAATAATGATTGTAATCGGTTCCAGGAGCAAAATTGTTTGGGTTAATTTTGTAGTGGTTTTTAAGGATAACGGTTCCTACTTCGGTGTTTTTCCTTGCATGATAGCTTTAACTTAATGCGCTAGAAGCTATATTTGAGTTGCATGTAGGTTTGTGTGGACGTACGTATGAATGTTTGTTTGTACTTAAATGCGCTCTACGTAATCTGTGTATCCTTACGGCAAGTGGAAAGTGCAATCAACAAGGTAATAAGAACTCTAAAGTTTAAGGAATTCTTTTAACACATTGCTGAGTACACTCATATCAGTTTGCGTCTTTACCTCACTTTATCTTACATAGCAAGAATTTTCTTGTGTTTTGAAGATGATTTTTATGTAATGCAACAATCAAAATACAATTATCCCTGTTAGCGTCCAATCTGAACACTGTAGATATACGCCTTCATATCCGCTCAAAGATATTCAAATTAGATATGCAGCTTTAACAATTTCCATAGATAAACAATACCAAGACCATGACGCAATAAAATCAAGCAGGTGATCTCAGTACTACAGCAACAAAAGCTTTACGTCCCTCATAATTCGGTCGTGAATTTTAAAGTAGTAGGAAGGGAATAGTTTTGGTACTATTTTTCTAGTAAACTTTAGCAATCTAATGTACGGAAAGGGCCAAACTCGATATATCTCACACATTGGAACGGAAGCACGACAGAAAAGTGATGAGGAGAAATAGAGAAAGTTGGAGGAAAGTGGAAAAAGGAAACCGACCAAGGAGAAAGGGAGAGTGAGAGTAAAGTAAGAATAAGGGTAATAGTTTGAAAGAAATTAGTGAGAGGGGTTACAGGAAGAGTGAGATCAATATAAGTATAATATTACGGAAGATTGAAATGGATAGAGAAATTGAATGGGCCGATTAAGGTAGACTAGAATATGCAGAGGGAGAGGAAATAAGAGAGAATGAAAAAAGTTAGCCAGATAATAAGCAGGCGGATAGATAGAGAAAGTCGGAACCATGTCTATCGGGTTTGATCATACGGCTATTTCATGTTTGTCTAAAAGTTTCAAGGGTATCCAGAACTTAACTTTAACCCCTGGCCTAGTTTAAGTTGGCTGAGTACTGCAGCGTCTTCTATGCCTTGAAGTTGCCGCGAATAAGGATGCAGTAGCATCTACACTGATAGCCAAGCTATAAAGGACTTAATTTTAACTATGCTGCGATCGAGGAGGATCCGGGAGTGCCTGACCTTGCTTGCGATTGCAGCGAACTATTTTATGATTAAGATTATCTGGATCCCGGACCATTATGTTATCCCGGGCAACTGTTAAGCGAATCTCATAGCCCGAATAAGTACAACAGAAGCGGATGAAGATGGCTGTAGAGATTTCGGGACTCCTCAGGCAACTTTTAGTCTGCTCCGGCATAGATGGGCCTCGCGTTGGGCGGACACCACCTCTTGCAGAGTAGAAAGATCTTTGGGCAGAAGGTGTGCCGAAACAACTGGGTTCCTAAAGTTCACATATCAATGATCATTGGGGTTTTGACAGGCCACTGTCAATGGAAGTACATGCGGTGTATCTCAAGATACTGTAAATCCCATCCTTCTGTAGCTGTATCAGAGGATGTTGAAGTTGGTGTAATCAAATCACTTATGTGAAGGTATATTATTAGGCTTTTCCGGTATAATTTTTGTTTTTAAGTGCGAAATAAAATTAAATTATTCTTCTTTTCTAACCCAACGTTTCGCTAATAACTTTATAGCATCATCAAGGGGTATGTGTTTAATTTGTTAAATCTGTTACAAACAACAAAATGCAAAAATGTTAAATTACATACAAAATCTATTGAGTTTGATAATCCGTATGAAAAATCAACTAAAAACAGATAATAATATATGAAAAACCAACTTACAATATTGCACTCTGCCGAGGGTTTTTCCTCTTTTGAAATTATTTAAAACTATTGTTTTTGACATACAACACTTCTGACATAAAAACATTGAACATTTTTGGACAGTAAATCAATACCAACTTAACGCTATGGTAATCTCGTCAATACTAAAACTATTTTCCTAAACATGTATGTAAGCAGATGCTATATTGTCTGTATCTTCTTTCTTGTTAATCGTCTTTCTCTTCTTTCCATGATTCTCAGGTGCTTTCATAAAGTGTATATTGTTGTTTCTTTCCGTTCCCTGTCAATAATTTTCGCATTAGTAGAGTCAGCTGAGTGTCCACTTGATATTATGTGTTGTGATAACGCTGTACTGTTCTTTGTTTCTTATATCTGCTTCATGTTCGCCCAGTCTAACACCTAAGGGACGCTTTGTTGTGCCAATAATACAACCCAATTCTAAACGAAAATTCCGTGCGAGTTTTTTCCCTTCTCCCATTCCTCGTATTCTAAATAAAATTCCTTGAGAGTTTTTCACTTCTCCCTTTCCTCCTATTCTGAACAATGTTCGAAAATAGGAAACCCGGTTATGGGAGAAAAGTAGGTATTATGAATGTGAGGGAGAGGGAGATTTATTTGCCATTTCATAGGAGTTTTTTCACTAGTTAAATTAAAGGGAATGCATCAAAATAGTTAAAGGAAATTGGTTCTTTTAAGAAAGAACACTGATTTGTACAAATTTTGCGCTAAAATATGTATTTTCATTCTACCACAATATTCTCACTGTTAATACAACAACAACAGCAACCACAATATTCTTTTATTTTAAGTCGAAAAGTATATAATACAGCAACGGAAGAGCTCTTTGTATATTTGATGCAGCCATCCAGAAATTGCGCAAGCTTTTTTTTAAGAAGGCTTAATTAGATTTTGGCATATGGCGAAAGGCGAACTCAACTCGACGTGGCTGCCAGAAAATTGCTTTGCAGAATGAAAGCGGGCAACTCCGGCGGATTTGTGTTAACCCGCCGTCTTCTTCTTATGCTCCTCTGTTGATGTTGCTGTGGCACCAATTCATTACTCATTTCAGTCTATACCACATGAAATGCAATAATGTGCATTGCTTTATACCTTGTTTCTTATTTCAAACAAATTCGCAACAATAATTAAACTTTTCAATTTTTTAAACAAAATAAGAAATGCGCAACGAAATTTCAATTGACAAAACAGGTGACTTCGAAAATTCGAAATTCCTATTCCCCAATTTTCCTTCTCCCTAGGAGAAAAGAATTGGAGGAATTTTTCCGCGGAATAACAAAATCCGCGAGAACAAAATTCCGCGAGAATATTTAGAATTGGTCTGATATTTTGCCGCATTCTTCGTTTGGTTTTCGCTTTACAAGTAATTTCGTCATGACGTTGTTTTGTTGATGGACACTTTGTTCTTGTAAATATCGTTGACAAAGTGCGGTTTGACTTATAGGCAAGTGTTGTGTTAGTTGTTTTTATTATGCTGTGATCAATATTTTCGGTAAGTTTTGGGTATATATGTGACGCTGTAGAACTTTTTCGCTGCTTTCGTTTCTAAATTTGTTCTTTTGTTAGGTTGGTTGCTGGATTTCATGATTTCTTGGTTTATTAGCTCTCGTGTTAAATTATTAGGATAATTGTTGCTGCGTAAAATATTATACATTTTTTGTATATTTGGCATTATGAAAAGTTTTGTGGCTTAAGGTCAAAATTTTATGTATGAAATTTTTTGCTGTATTAATCTTATATTTGGTTGGCTGCGAGGAAGGTAGTTTATTAAGTGTCCTGAGGAGGTAGGTTTTGAATACCAGTCAAGAAAAAGGTTGTGTTTCTCCCTATGGATGCACACATCAAGAAAAGGTATTTTGGAGTTGGCTTCCATTTCCATTGTAAATTGCAGTTTTTGTGATACTTATTCAGAATATCTACAATAATGTTCGCGTCGTTACGTTTAATTATCGCCAAGAGGTCGTCCACATATTTACATATAAATTTTATGTCTATATCAAATCGTTGCTTAAGTTCCAAAATAGCATTGTCAAGTAAGTCATCCATAACAATGTCAGCGATTGTAGGTGAATTGGATTGCCCATAGGCATTCCAAACGTTTGCGTATAAAGCTTATTATCAAACATAAAATAATTATTATCTTTAAGGCAGAAAACTAATATCTCCTGTAATTTTGGCTTTGGAATATTGGTTTTTTCTTTTATTTGGTTCCATTTTCCTAAAATTATTTTCGAGGCTAACATTGTTGGTATGTTAGTGAACAATGAAACGACATCAAAGGACACTAGAACTTCATCATAACATAACCTTATATTGGCTAATCTATCTTTTAGGTTGAACGAATTCTTAACATTGTATTTTTCCGATATTAAAACTTGTAGAATATCTCCAACGTAATTTGACAATTTGTAGCAGGGGACCATAACTGAAGAAACAATAGGACGTAAAGGCATTTCAGGCTTATGTATTTTTGGCAATCCATATATTCTAGGTGCCGAAGCCGCACAGCAAGTGAGCTGTTGTTGCTCTCTATAATTGATATGTTTGTTTTTGTAAAGATCGTCCACTATCTGTTGTTAAACGGTTTTATTTAGCTTGAGTTGACAGGCCGCATGGCCGCATGCACGGCTGCGCGGCCGTTGTGAACGAATCTTGTAATTGAAATTTAAGTAACTTCCCGATAAGCTACAAGCATGAAACTTGGAATATAGTTCAGAACCCGATGACAATGCAATAATAAGAAAAAAATCGCCGCTAGGTGGCGCATGGATTGAGATATTCGCAAAAATCGTATTTGTGGCCCGATTTGGCTCATATTTGGAACACATAATACATACAAGAATAGAAAGCGACCTATGAAAAAAATCGCCGCTAGGTGGCGCATGGATCGAGATATTCGCAAAAATCGTATTTGTGGACCGATTTGGCTCATATTTGGAACACATAATACATACAAGAATAGAAATCGACCTGTGAAAAAAATCGCCGCTAGGTGGCGCATGGATCGAGATATTCGCAAAAATCGTATTTGTGGCCCGATTTGGCTCATATTTGGAACACTTAATACATACAAGAATTGAAAGCGACCTATGAAAAAAACGCCGCTAGGTGGCGGAAGGATCGAGATATTCACAAAAATCATATTTGTGGTCCGATTTTGCCCATATTTGGAACACATAATACATAGATACATGAATAGAAAGCGACCTATGATGCCCGATTTGGCTCATATTTGGAACAAATATTGCATACAGTTCGGTAGAAGTGACATCAAAATATTTTGGAGTTGGAGGAGGGACAAGCATACGTGGCGCAGAGTCGAGTAAAGTCTTTGGAAGGATTATGTATTGAGGACTTAGGTTGTAAAAAATTGTCAGGAAAGAGTCCTTGTAATAATGAGTCACTAAATGAACTAAATAGAATGAGAAATAATAGGCAATTAAATAAAGACTAAAAACTTGAAAATAAAATAATTAAAAAAAATTTTTTTAAGTTTAAACGGTTTTATTGAAAACAATACTTACATGAAGTAATAATAATACGAAAAGCTAGAAAATAATTAGGTAGGTCCTAGGTACTAGTCATCACACTCCTTATCAATCTATGGCGTTGATCAGACAATTAAATAAAAGCGTTGGACGCGTCATATTTCTACTGATAGTCATAAGTAAAACTAACTGAACCTTAATCAGTCACATTTTTAGAAATTTCACGCGCCCAACGCTTTTATTTAATTGTCTGATCAACGCCATAGATTGATAAGGAGTGTGATGACTAGTACCTAGGACCTACCTAATTATTTTCTAGCTTTTCGTATTATTATTACTTCATGTAAGTATTGTTTTCAATAAAACCGTTTATCTTAAAAATTTTTTTTAATTATTTTATTTTTCTTTTGTAAAGTATTTGTAGGGTCAGTTCTTGTGGCTTTGTCTTCGATTAGCTTACTCATTTTCTCTATATACTCAGTTTTATACATTGCTACTGTTTTCTTTCCCTTGTCAGCCTCTGTTAAAACAATTTCGTTCTTGTATTTGCTGACAACGCTTTCGCCTTATAAAATGCTGCTAATATAAATTTTTGGGCTACATTATGCTTAATGTTACGCTTAAATTGAAGAATTCTATTGCTCACTTTGTTACGCGCGATTTATTTATCCTTTTCGTTTTCTAATGATTGTATAATTTGTTCAATTTCAGCTATGATGTGTATAGGTGAAAAATTTGATTTTGTTGTTGGTACTGTGAATTTTTTACCAAGTGACAATATCCATTTAACTTCGTTAGGGAAATCAATCGTTGTTTTATTTACGAACCAGTTATCGTTTGTTGTTATTTTAAGTTTCTTCATTTTTACGTTCTTAAATTTATTTATTTTCGACGTAAGTATAGTTCTCTTTCTTTCTGCGATCCTGTGACTGAGGAAACCTTGCTTATTGACAAATGTGTTAAATTCTACCTCATTTAAAGTATATTTTAATTGTTGTCGAGCCTGATCTAATAGATCTTTTGTAAGCTTGATGTTAATGTTGGTTTGCGTGATTTCTAAATTTAATATTTTCGTCAGAAAACTTTGTTGTCTTATCTTTTCAGAAGTGGTGTTAATTTCAACGTGTCTGATTGAATTTGTTAGGTGATAAGGGATAAGTCCGTATCGTTTGCATTCTAAGAGAAATTTTAGATCTTCTTTATGCTTAGATAGTTTCTGTATTTATTTGCTGTAGTGTTTGAGGGATATGCATGCTAAATTTCCATGCTTATAGCTTATATGCTTGTAAAAATGCTTCATTTTGGTTGGCTTTGTAAATGTTGTTCGTAGCCGGAAAAGCCTAATAATATACCTTCAGATTCAACAAGAACTGGTCGGAAATACATAATAAGAAATCACTTTATGCTTGATTGCCAGGCTTTTGCTTGAACTAGGTGAAAGTATTGCAGTCGCGACTACCTTGGATTTCCGGAGAATTTATTCAAGGTTGAGGTCGGTCTCATTCGAAAAAATATCGTTGCCACGCAATGTTTCTCTAAGAGGCTATAGCTACGTCACCGATTTTGCATTTTAAGTTGTATAACAACAGGCTTTCATGTTATCCTAGTGAGCTCTCCATATCAGGGCGGCTATAACCAAACCCAACCTAACCTTAAACCTCTCCTGGGCGAGCTCTAGGTAATTCTAAACCATCAAACTTACCGAGTACTTGGTACTCACGCTTTTTTGCAAATTCAATTTAAACATTTTTAAACTACAAATCTTGGGTTTGAAGTTCTATAAGCACCTACTTAACTTAAAATAACTTTGTGACCCTTACTGAAAATTACTTGAAAAGTTCAACAAATTTTACTCTGTTATGTACATACTTATACTAGCACATTTTTAAATATCCTGCAATACCAAATACCTTAAAAAAAATATCAGCTTACAACACAAAATTTCTGACTGTACTCGCACTAGTCAGAAAAATATCAACTTCTACCATCAAAACATTATAATAGAATACTGGTGTCCAGCAGACAATTTTAATCAAATTTTTCTGTTTCTGGCGTCAGGGGTGAAACTCATGACATCACCCACCAAAAACGGTGGCACGTTTTTTTTTGCGGGAGTGCTGAAAATGCCTAATGCGCCATAATTGCTGCCGGCGCAGCAACCGTGTGTCCGTAGACTAAAACAACAGCCCCAGTTTTGGAACCGTCGCCCACCCCATTTTCGAATTACTTCAGGGTGGACTTCCATATTTCTCATTTCTTAAGAGCCTACTGTTGTCCCTGCGTCCAGGTTCCCTCTATTTGATCTGAGTGTGAATTTAATCGCCACTGCTTCGCCTGCGCTTTTCTCTGCGCTCCCTATCAGCATCCATCAGGCTTGTCATGACTACAAATGCCATTTTGCTCACTGCAGTCCAGCACTCTTTCCTGTTGCACATTTGTGATGCTAAATTTCTCGCGGTAGGTTCCTCGTCAAAAACTCTGTGGTGAGTCTTTCCTCGCAAAAAATGTTTTCTAACTCCGTGGTACACCTTAAGCAAAGCGGATTTTTCTCCATCCTACGCTTCCATAAATACTCTTTGAAACCGCCATGTCCAATCACTATCTACGTGGGATGGTAGTTTAGTTCGCCGTGCTTCCGCTCATTCCATTGATCTACGTCCGAAACTAACGTGAAAGTCCAACGCCTTTTACTCGAGGCCTCCCACCGTTCTTGCCACTTAGCTATTGTTTGTGTCCTTGCTCTTTTCTTGACGTCTTCAGATGGTCGCTCGATATTAGTGTCATACAGATCGGCCATTTCGCTCGCCAGTAAGTCCACTGGGATTTTCCGGGTTAGAACCAGGATCGGGTCGTCGGACAACGTCCGATATGCACTTGCTATTCTTATAGCTGCAAGTCGTTATGCTGCCAATATAGCTTTTTGATGGGTTCTTTTATATCCGTACCACTCTGGTGCTGCGTATAGTATTATCGAGCTGGTTACTGTGGACAATAGCTGACGGGTAGCTTCGCTCGGACTACCAATGTTAGGCATTATTCGCATAAGCACCCCATTACATTTGGAAATTATCTCTCCCACCGCTGTGAAGTGCTCTTTGAAGTTAACGTTACTCCTAAGTATTTTAGAGAATCCTTTGGGGTAGTTTGATGATCCCCAACAGCTAAGACTAACTCGTTCGCATACCGTTTGGAGCGTATTGGTCAGCCATTCTTTTATTCTTCCTACGGCGTCATTACATAATGCTTGAAGTAGGTCCAGTTTCTTGGCCACTAGTACCACTGCAATATCATCAGCATATCCCACGATTTGCGTGTTTTCTGGAAGATCAATCTTCAGCACCCAGTCTCACATTGCATTCCAAAGCATTGGACCGAGAACAGACAGGAGGCCTCCAGTGATGTTGTACTCTTTTGCTCTATGATCCGTGTCAAAGAGAAGTACTCTGTCCTTAAAATATCTACCTATTTTTCTGCGTAAATAAGCTGGAGTGCTGAAGCTTCGCAGAGCTGCCATTGTCTGCATCCTGTTCGTGGCGGCACTTAAATTGTATGTACTTATTATAACTATGCAAGAATTGTTTGGCTCACTCTTGAACTAGTTTGATACTGGTATGTTTCTGATAAAAATCTGGCATTTTGTACCGTTTGTTAAAAATAGCAATTGTTTATATTGACTGCATAGTATAAACACATATATACAAATGTATTTGCTCTTTGGCAGCAAGTTAAACACAACTATAAATTATTGTAAATTCTCAATTTTCACACCTTCAATGTAACTGTACATACGTACGAGTAGAATTTACTGTGTAATTTTTCATTATTAATAGTTGCCACATTATATATTTACTTACTTGCACCCAAGACTGAGTTATTTATTTATGTATTTTGTTTTATAGACTTTATTAGTACGTACGCAATTTATTATTCTTTTGAAATTGTTGCAATGCTGCTTTCTTATATTTGTTGGTTTGTTTCCAAGTAATTCAAGCGCACCTGTTTGTTATGCGATTGGACTATGGACCACTTAACCGTCATTTGTTGTCAAAATTTTTTTTTGTATATATCGTTTCTGAAATCATTTAATATAAGGAAACTGCAGTCTCCAAACAAAAAATCTAATCGGTCATTTAGTTTTCCGATACTTCGAATTTGAAACGGCAACCAAGAACTGCCAACTTTCCCTTATCCGGCGGGTTATGCAAACCTATTGAATAGCCTATTGAATGGTTTGCAACCAAAGTCAGCGGCGCTGATTTCTTTTTATTTAAATTTTTCAAATCGTTGTACACGTCTCGTCGGACAAGAAGATGGCTTGTAGTCGATGAGTGTTAATACTGGCCAACTCAAATAATTGTGCTGCTAAAACATCCCTCTAAGACGGCAAAATCATATCAAAGGAAAAGTCGTCGACAGCAGCTTTACAGAGAATAAGCCTCAATACTGCAATAGGTTCGAATGGGAATAAGCCAGGAAAATTAGCAACGTTAGCCTGGGCGGTATACCTGAGTTCGAGGAAGAAAAGGTTGGAATAAGGGCCAAACCAGAGCTCTCGAGTCGCCCCGGGCAAAGCAACATCAAAATTTTAGAAAAAAGCACTTCCAGTGTACTTCTGCCATGAAAAGCTCTCAGTGAAAACTCATCTACTTTGCAGCTACCGTTCAGAGTCGACATAAAACAAGCAGCTCCCGTATCGCCAATTTGTAGGAAAAATTAAAAGGAGCACGACGCGAATGGGGAGAGAGGCTCGGCCTAAAATCTCTTTGGAGGTTATAGGGCCTTACATTTATTTTTATAGAAGGTGAGATGAGGGAGGAATAGAGAAGCTAGTGAGAGGTAACGGCAAGACTTTGATTTACTTGGAGGAGGAAATTACACATAACATTCCAGCTGACTCCGCAACTCCCAGACAGTGGCGGTGCTTGAACGCAGTGATCCTTTGCCAAAGCCTGCAGCAAGGTAGAGTTGCGTAGACAGGGAGCTTTCCAATGGAGAATTATCATCTTTCTTTTTTGAACCCAGTGGAATTGCTAAACAAATCCGTACCCAACTTCCAAATCAAGCCATAAGCTAGTTGGCGGATAGAGAGCTGCTCCCCAATATACAATACCAGCATATCCCCAGGTGCAATGTGCTTTTTGCGACGGCAGATGTCGAGTCTACTAGATCAGGTCTGAATGTGAATCGTGTATCTCAATTTACGGAGGATATTCAGCAGCATATTATCCAAATCAATAAAGAAGTAGATTATATGCAATATCCGGACATTTTGAAAATGTCCCGGGATATGGGCAGCATTTATCAGTGGTTTAGGAAAAGGCATCCTAAAAGACGATAATCAAAACTCGTCAGAGATGGGGGAGGTGGAAGGAGCACTCGAAACCTTTATATTATTCGGTGAGGAAAAGAGGTAAGATGAAGACATCAAAAGTATTGGAGGGGACAAACATCCCATTGATGTCAAGATTAGTGGGAAAAAGCCTCCGACCATCAAGTAAAATGGCGCCGAACGAGCTTTTCTTGATGCTTGAGAAGGCTTCTTTTAATGTGACGCTGATTCAGAAGCCAAGGCTTTCATTTAGAGTGGAGGAGAGTTCTTTGCGCTCAACGAATTTATATTCCCTACTGTAGAAAAAGCGATGGCAACCATTGAGCTGAAGAATGATTAGCAGGTAATATACTCCCACATGAACTCATGGTTGAAATAGGTTCCATGCAGCGGAGTTGCTGGATGAAGGAAGGCGTAAAGGATGGCTAATCGTAGGGGCTGATGCGAAACCGCATCACCATGTGTGAGGAGGCGGCGATACAAATAATAGAGGCAGCACCTAATTTTTGGAAATACTGCAAGGGTTGTTTTCAAATAGACAATAAGAGTACTTTATGTGTCGGTCCCGCATCCAGCAATGTTCTTGATATCACTTATTAATACTGAGAGTAATATATCAAGTATAACTGGAGAGTCCGTGAATTGTCGGCCTTCTCAGACCATGGCGAGACGCAAAGCTTTTTGAACTTCTAGGGCATTACCCTGGACTGAATTCCAGATACTTTTGGTTATTGCAATAGGACAATCCAAGGATGTTGCCATCATAGAAAAGTTTGAGGAGTGCAATAACATCGTAAACAAGACATTAGGAAATGCGTATAATAAGGCCAACCCTATGAAGATACACGTTTATTAACATTTAAAATCTTATCGACTGCTGAGTGGAACATCACCATAATTACTTCGGCTGCTGTTGGAAAAATGTCTTATATCCGAAAGCATTTGCATGACTGCCCCTGTCTCAGAATGTCAAAATGTTTTAAACTTGAGCTCAGGTAGAGCATTTTTGAAACAAACTACGAGATAAGACGTTCTTCAACCAAATTCTGAGATAGTGCGCTTTTGAAACAAATTCTGAAATGTGGCGGTGTTGAAAAGTATTCTGAAACAGGGTGTCTTTAACACGGCGCCAAGATCGGTTGGTGATACACTCATTAGTTGATATACCTATATTTGTTTCAAACAGGGCTGAAACTGTTATTCCTTTTATAATATAAGTCCTTGCAAAACTATTAATTTTGGACTTTAAATATATTAGGATCAAGATAAAAATTATATTCGGATTTCTATTTTTTGAGCTTAAAAATACAGATTTTACTTTTATATGTGGACTTTTATGGAAAAAGTTCGAAAAATAAAAAGGATGCATGATTCGGCATGATATTGCTATAGGGATGCCTGGGAACTCAAACATTTTCACCTAGGACAATTTTTTGACCAAGACTTTTTCGACTCCGAAAAAAAAATAATATTATTTTCCGTCCCTGGTTTCGAACTATTAGGAAAATAGCAATTTAGCTTATTTCACAAGGTGCCGAATAAATTTCTATTCGCAAATTTTAAATCCCTACAAGGTGCGTATTATGTAGTCCTTGTCCAGTAGCCGTGACTGAGTAGTAACGATGGAAATATTTCTGTATTAAAGACGGGAAAATTCAACACCTTGTTGCATGGGGAGGCAGGTAGGCCTAAATCCTGTGTGCTTGTTAAAAAGGAGATTAAAGCTTTTCTTCTCTCTAATTTCAGCAATGACGACGTGATCTCAGCGTATATGCTCAATGGGGATGTAGTGGGACCAGCACTTGCCATACTGGGCGAAATCAGCGCTGAAGCAAAGCGGAGAGGTGTCGGCGTGACTTTGGGTGGCAATGCTAACGCTCACCACAGTATCTGGGGAAGCTCGGATGCCAATATTAGAGGTGAGTCTTTATTTACTTTTATTGTAGATGAGGGACTCTATATATATAACATGATCCGACTTTTGTTACAGCGGTAAGGGAGGATTTCCTGGACCTCACCCTGGTTAGTAGAGAACGAGAAGATCGGATATCGGTTGGGGCTCTCAACGAGCACTCCTTCTCTGATCACCGATATATTCAGTTCTCGGGAAACAAAGAACGTACTGGTAAAATATCTTTCAGGAACCCTAAGAGGACTAACGGGTACTTGTATTGTAGGAAGCTGTATTGTATGGCAGGTACCACCTAACCTAGCATAATGTGAGTATTAAAATCCGTAAAGAAAATGTTCAACTTTTTGTTCTCCATACACTGTCCTAAGCCCCATTGTACATACATAAATATGTATTTGCTTGTATTTGCACTTACAGTTACTTACAAATGTCCTTTTCTTTCTTATTATTTACCGTTCGTTTCACATTCGTGTGCAATTATGTTGATGTGCATTGCAAGTGACTTGATGAGTATTTATGATTAAAGTTAACTCAGACGTTACTTGTATGTATGTGTGTTTGTGTGTATATATTCATTGCACTTATCATTTTTACTTTACCCTGAGTGCTCTTTCATGTTTCCCTCAACAAATCACTTGTCAACGCCGTTTTTTATGTACTACGTACAGACATATCTACTTTGCAGTTCAACAGATTTTTAAGTAAATGAGTGAGCATGAAGCATAAAATGTGCGTTAAAAAGGTAAAGCTACTTGTGCTTATTTTTCTTTCCTGGAATTGTTTACTTAATTAAAATATTTAAAAAACTTTGATTTCTAACTTAAAACTCAGTATTTTAATATTAATTAACATAGCCGCCATGGTGGGAACCCGAAGATCCGGGTTCACGCCCTGGGCAAAGCAACATCAAAATTTTAGAAACAAGTCCTTTCAATTTGAAGCGGGGTCGCCCCTCGGCGGTATTTGGCAAGCACTCCGATTGTATATCTGCCATGAAAAGATCTCAGTGAAAACTCATCTGCCTTGCAGATGCCGTTCGAAGTCGGCATAAAACAAATAGGTCCCGCCCCATCAATTTGTAAAAAAAATTAAAAAGGAGCACGACACAAATTCGAAGAGTAGCTCGGCCTAAAATCTTTTCGGAGGTTATCGCGCATAACACTTATTTTATTTTTTTTTATAAAACAGAAATTTTTAGTTTTTTATTCATACTATTTAGATGGCAAGGATATAACTGTTCTGCACTTGTACAACATCAAGGTCCGTTGTAATACCACATGCAATAAAATAACGGTGTCGTCGCTATAGCTACTTAGAGAATCGATAAAGTTCCTAATAATACTGATCTCAACCTTGGATAGATCCTCCGGAGATCCAAGTGAGTCGCGACCGAAGTACTTTCGCCTATTTCAGGCAAAAGCTGGGCAATCAAGCATAAAGTGATTCGATGATTCCACCTCATCAACCTCCATACAGCTACAGCAGGATGGCATTTCCAGTATATTGAATTCCCATGGTGCAATGCCCTGTCAAACCGACGTTATATACACTGATTTCAGCAAAGCATTTGACAAAGTACGCCACTCATTACTTGTTTATAAACTCGAATTGCTTGGTTTTCAACCCGGTCTAACTCGCTGGATCTCCTCCTATCTTTGCGGTAGAACTCAAAGTCATTTTTAAAAATATGTGTTCGAATGTCATCGATGTTCCCTCCGGTGTGCCTCAGGGCAGCCATCTCGGTCATATTCTGTTTTTGATCTTTATAAACGATGTTTCCACAATTATAAAATATTCTGAAATTTTAATGTATGCCGACGACGTAAAACTTTTTTTCTGTTGAAGATCGTTCTGTACTCCAGGCGGATTTAAATCGTTTAGTTACTTGGTGTAATGCGAATTTTATGCCTCTCAACATAGAAAAATGTAAATCCATGTGTTTTTCACATGGGAACATACAGCCAGCTTCCTACACAACTAATGGCCATACTCTGGAAAACGTTGATGTTTTTGTCGACTTGGGAATTAAAATTAATTGCAAACTCAGTTTCAACCCTCATATTAATGCCACAGTCAATAAAGCGAGAGGAGTTTTAGCATTTGTGAAAAGATGGGCAAAAGAGTTTAGTGATCCTTACGTTACAAAAACCGTTTTTACATCATTGGTGAGGCCGATATTAGAATATGGATCGATAATTTGGAATCCGCGTAATCCAGTTCATGTGGATAGACTAGAATCAATTCAAAAACAGTTTTTACTTTTCGCCTTGAGAAATCTACAATGGGACTCTCCGTATAATCTTCCTGCTTACACTAATCGATTAAAACTAATAAATCTTCCTACCCTTGTCGTAGAGAAATGCTAGGTGTACTATTTATGGCTAGACTTTTAAATGGATCGATTTCAAGCCCATTTCTTTTGAACGAAGTAAACTTGAATGTTCCATGCCGAGTTTCAAGGCATTATAAACCTATAATTCTTAAACAATTCAGAAGCAATTTCCAACTACACGAACCTTTTCTATGTTTGTGTGAAGATTATAACTCCCTCGAGAATAATTGATGTTTCGGTTTCGCTCTTTGCCATAAAAAAGACGGTTCTATCTTCTCTTGATAATTAAAAAATTATATTTATACATTTAATCTATTGTATTTTGTCAATCTTTATTTCTCAGCTGATGAGTTTCTCTGTAGCGGAGCGGTTTTAGATCTCGGCGCTTAAGAAGCCACTGCCTCTCAAAGACTCGATAACAAAAAAATTAGAAATAACACATAAATAAGAATTAGGATAAAAAAAAATAAAAAAAACAGGATTAGCCTGGTTTCATCGGGCCACTTGAGGGCAGTGCGCTGCCACAACGTCCGAGGTGAGCCTTAGTGAACAAAATTATTTCGGCAGACCTCCTGCCATCCACTTCCGGTCAGAAAGATCTTGCTACCCTACAGGAGGTGGTGTCCGCCTTACGATTGCTGAGCTGACTCGAGGTCCCATCTATGAAGGAGCAAACCACAAGTGGCCAGCGGAATCTCGAAATCTCTACAGCCATCTTCATCTGGTTCAGTTCCGATGCGGACTAACAGCTCCGCTTGACAGTTGCCCCGAATATCCAGATAATCTTAATTATAAAATATTTCGATGCAATCGCAAGCGAAGTCAGGCACTTCCAGACCACCCTCGATAGTACTGTAGTTGAACTCAAAGCCTTGCTAGCCACTTGGCTATCAGAGTAGATGTTAAAATCCCTAACAGTAGTAGTACTGGATACCATTTCATCTACTGCATCCTTTATCACAGCAACTTCCGCTTGAAAGACGCTGCAGTGATCAGCCAACTAAACTTGTTGCTTTCATACAGCTCTTGACTAAAGCACCCTTCTACCAACTTTCCGGCCGACTTCGGCCTATCCGTAAACAAGTTAGCCGGCGCCCTGCATCAGATGAGACCTCTTCCTCACTCCTCTCCTGCCAAAATGACTGGGGTGAAGGTTGTATAGGGAGCAGTTATCGGCATACGATAGTGCGTCCTGTCAGGGATACAGTCGAACCTGGTAAGAAGGCTTTCCCGCAATATCTACTGGAAATATGTTCAGCACCATGACTGACATGCTGATATGAAACCTATCACCACCCAGTTCGAATCCCTGATTTTCTTTGAGTGAAATTTCACGTTAATTCTTAACAGATTTTGGAGAACAAATAACCCACATACGTTATGTTATTTTATGATATGTTATGTTATGTTATGTTATGCTATGTTATGTTATGTTATTTTATGTTATGTTATGTCATGTTATGTTATGTTATTTTATATTATGTAATGCTACGCTGTGTTATGTTACGTTATGTTATGATATTGCGGCGAGTATTATCAGTTTCGATACGTCACTAAGCTGCTAGTAATAAATGCTCTACAGCAACAGCAGTAAGACAAGCAGATGAAATCGATAACAACCATACACATAAGCATACATAGAGATCAAAGCAATGCAGCATTTTTTGAGAGCCTGGAAAGGCTCCGACGTAGCAGGTTATAAACAGTCCAGCTTTAGGGGTGGAGAACAAAATGCAAAGGTGGAGAAGACTGAGCTGAACACGTATTGGATACAAGACCTCCATATATTTAGCGGCGTCAGGATGATCCAATAGGAAAAACTTGAACATAGGAAATATAATAGCAAACCATGCGACGGATTGGAGACAAGGCCCCCAACCGTTCGAAAATGGTCCCAGAGGAAAGAATAAAGCAAGGATTGGAGACAAGTCCTCTCAAACCGTGTAGTCAGAAGCAGTTTAGAAACACTTGCGAAATAAGAAAAGAAACCGTAACAGCAAACCTGCGGATTGGAGACAAGATCTCTCTAACCGTGGAAATAACGACATAGGAGTGTAGATGTAGTAAACAGCGGTGGAATTAAAGCGACATATACGCTCGCTGTTCCAATCTCAGCTTAAGCTATGCCATGCGACGCTGATAGTAAAGCAACGCGACTCCGAGAGGGAAGAGTTTAGTGTGCAACCTACCTCCCAACGGCAGATTTTGCAGTGTAATATGGAGTATAAAGAAGAAAAACAGTCCACCACAATGGTGCCTCCTTCTATTGTGAGACCACCTTTACTTTCCGAGGCGGCTTGGCGTCGAAAAGCTCTGTTCAAATACAACCACATATACCCTCTGGCTGAAAAAAATCCAACAGGTTCGGGCTATATAACAAACTGCATTAGAGGGTGAGCGCGAATGCTGAATTAAAATAAAATAAGCACAGCGAAAGCTTTTAACTAGGCTTCTAGAGAATTCCACATTCTCACCAACTTTCTTCGCTTCATGTTTTATGCCGATTCCGAATGGCATTTGCAAGGTAAATGAGCTTTTACTGAGAAAATTTTCATGGCAGGAATATACTCGGAGTGCTTGCCAAATCACTTCCTAGGGGCGATTGTGCTTAAAAAAGCTTTTTTATTATTGAAAAAACTTTTTTCTTCGTCGTAATAGGCGGAGCACGCTACCACCACACCACAGCGGCCGCTTCACCTCATACATACACTAAAAAATAAAATAGCGACAGGAACCCAGGCACTTTGAAGGACAGCTAGACAGATAAATGAGTCATAGTAGTTCCTTCTTTACATATTTGAGATAGCCCACTCAAAATTAAAACGAATATATTGTGCAATTGAAAAGTAAATTGAACAAAAACGTATACTCTACAAGTCGCTCATCACACCTCTCTGGGATGTATGGCCTGGAATCATGACCGTGTCAAAAGAAGATTAGATGGTTCCTGTAATGTTACAGTGAAAATTTCTTTTCGGAAGATTTATGGTCTTATTCGTGATGCCGAAGGCCAGTATCGAAGGAGATATAATGATGAACTTTATGCGCTTTACGCAGATATGGAAGAAGTGTAGCGAATTAGCACCCAATGGTTTTGCTGACTAAGTCATGGGAATTCGAATGGACAAAGAAGCTCCGGCCAAAAAAGTATTTCAATCGACATTGCAGTTTGGAAGCAGAGGAAGGGGAAGACCTGCACTGAGTTAGAGAAGCAGTTGGAGGAAGATTGATTCGACGTTGATTACGAAACGGCCAGAATTGCTTAGGCGTTTAAGCTCCAATTAATGATGGTGATGAGGTACATAAAATTATGAGTTCTTCCGGTCCCAGCAGCATTAAATGGGTGTTATAAACAAAAATGTCTAAATCATTGTTCTGATGCCATTTACTGTACGTTTTGTGCCGTTTTCACATCAACTCACTGAATTACAACTCACACGTAGCTTTTTCCATCATACATTTAGAACATATTTCACCTTTTGTATATTAGCACGAATTTTCAACGCCCCCCAAGTACAACAACTTACAATGCTAATGTGTGGCTTACAAATGTTTGAATTTATGTAGGTGTAAACAGAAAATATATGCTGTCGTTCCTGTAAAATCTCTCTTTTTATAGGCATTTTGAGGGTTCACAGTAATCACAGATGCGTTTTATTGTTTTGTATTTTACCAAAAAAGTGACTGTTTTTGTTGTTGTCTACACGACTTAGATTTACAGCAGCTAAACAACGCTTACCAAGTATTATTTGTAGACTCAAATAGCAACAATGTACATACATACCATATCAGCCAACAAACATCCTGTATTTACGCATATAAACCGAAAAACTGGCTTAATAATTCATTTTTAAGCCTAAGTGACAACGCATACGCCGTGGTGTCCCCAAAAAAAATGGAATCAGCGCGAAACATTGAATTCCGTTAGCATTAGCAATGCGGTTGCGAGCGCTGCCACTATGATGCCCCCCGAAGTGATATGCATACATACATATATTCATATAATATATGTATATGCATACAGTCCACTTAAAAAAATTCTGGAAGAAGCGTGCTTATGCTGCCATAGCGTCAGGCTGCTATTAAGGCAATAATCTCACACAGTACTTCATCAAGAAGTGCTCTGGAATGCAAGGAATCATTGGAAAAACTTCGCTTAGGCCGGCCCATACATCTTTACTGAGTTCCCGTCATAAAGGGATAGAAGGAAACGAAAGGCCGATGAATTGGCAAAGGAGGGTGCAACACTCGCTGAGTCGACAATGGTCGTTCCAACCGGTTGGGACAAATCAAAAGGAGACAGGAGTTGCATATGAACCATCAAGCGGGAAAGGGGTGGACAAAATCGGGGGCTGTAAAATTTCTAAGATCATGTGCAAATCCTACGAAAGGCGATTTAGTCGCCACTACTTCGTATGCGCATTTCTCTGCGCTCCCTTTCAGCATGCATCCATCTCGTCATAACTTTAGCCATCTTGCTCACAGCAGTCCAAAAATCTATTTGTCCGCACATTCGGGAAACCAAACTCCTAATGGAAAGCTCCTCTCCAAAAACACTGTGTACAGATAATCTTTCGCCGTGAAAACGAGGGCAGTGAAACATTAATTGTTCTGCCCTTTCCAATTCGGAGGGACAATGTGGACAGAAAGGATCCTCCTCTATCCCACGCATATATAGATATTCCTTGAAACCGCCGTGCCCGCTCAATATTTTTGTGAGGTGGTAATTTAGTTCGCCATGTTTTCGCTCGTACCACTCGTATATATTCCGTACAAGCATAAAGGTCCAGCGCCCTTTACTCTGTTCTTCCCAACGTTCTTGCCACCTAACTACAGTCGTGATCTTGCGCTTTTCTTAGCTTCTTCAGATTGTCGGCTGATTCCAATTCCATACAGTTCGGCCATTTCATCTGAGAGTAGATCTACTGAGATTTTCCTGGATAAAACATGGATCGCGTCGTCGGACACCGTGCGATAAGTACATGCAATTAGTAGGCTGCTAGTGTATCTTTTTGGTGGACCATTTTAGATCCGTGCCATACTGGTGCTACATATAATATTATCGAGCTGGTTGCGCTGGATAATAGCTGAAAGGTAACTTCGCCTGAGCTGCCGATGTTGATCATTACTCACCTTAGGGTTCCACTAACGCTAGCAACTTTCTCCCCCACCGTTCTGCTACTAAAGCTGTTGCGCAATTTCTACCGCATGCAAAAATACATGCCTGTTATTTCCTGGCCATCGGGCGCGTGAGTGAGTCGACATGAAATAGGTGTCCTACATATAGGACATTAGGGTTATCTGGGATAAGTTAGTATCGTCAGTGACAGCAATTGTAGGAAGTGTGAGCTGTAGGAAGAAACGGCTGAAAACGTTTTGTGTTCGTGTACTGCGCTCGCCAGGTCAAGCCTCCATATGGGCGGCAGAGTTGCCAGATCTCGAGGCAGCAATTAAGCAGGGTTCTAGAAAACTGCTAGTATTTGCCAAGAGGACGGAGTTATTCTATAACATATGTCCTGGCACCTGATTGGGGTTCTTCCGTTTGGTCGTCAAACAAATTCTGGTAACACTAGGGCCCCATTCAGTCTGTTTGTAAGCTTTATTGACCAGCCAATTCAACCTAACCTACCTCGTAAAAAACAAGTCTGTATATTTTTCGCCTCAAAGTTGTACAATTTATTGAATTTTAAGGCTTTTGAAATTATTTTAAAACTTGCAAGCTTGACAAACTTTATAACTTTATAAACAAAAGTAGTTTTTGGAATCCCGAAAACGATCCCAAGTTACCATATGCTAATTGTCCATCTAATCGTTAAAGATCATCCCGACTATGGTAATTCCGATGCGAATTTCTGAAAATCGAAGAACAGCAAAAAAAATAGGCAGCCGTTGCTTCTGCTAATAAGCACAAGTCCTGGGACCACTTGAGCAGAGGGGAACAAGTAAATTCTCCACATCACAGATGCCAAGCTAACAACTACCAATTCGGTGATCAGACGACAACCTGATGGCTTTCGGCGATATCAAGAAGCACCTATTGAAACTACTTCTTATAGAGCGAAGTCGCTGACATCGGAGTCAGGTGGGTAGATAGGTCCCAATCGCGATGATTTTTGGGTGGCCTTAAATTAATTAACAACATGTAAAAGCTGCCTCTGACATCCTTTTGGTCTGGCTTTTTCTTCTTCGTATTTTTGTAGCAACGATTCTCCACATTCCCTTACGGGATAAGATTACACTTGCCATTTTAATAGAATAGAGAGATATGGGAATAACAAGCGTTGGCCCCACATGACAACTGAAAATATTGTTGAAGTCATGTTGGGACATATCAGATGCACGGCATTACCCGCTTATGTCAAGGATGATTCTCGATGTGTTTAACCTATTACAGTAATCTATTAGCAGATCGAAGTTGTCCCTGATTGCCGCGCGTCTCCGTGAGAAGTCTAGCTAGCTCAACTGCGAGCTTCGGTTATTGGACTCTGAGAACGGGGTTCCCCCGGCATTTATTGGTGTATGGTTTTTCCGATTCATCGTGGATGAGGCTGAGGTCCTGTTTATGCTCATCTAGTTCTGAATAAAAATTGCTTGTTAAGTGTTCAAACTGAACTATTTTGGTTTGCTAAAATGAGCATTTGTGGCCATAAATTAAAACAGGGTAGATTTGTTGTTCCCGGCGCGTTTCGACGTTCACCTTACGTCTTCTTGCTTGGGGATATTTATATTAACATTAATAATTATTTGGTTCAACTACTAATACAATTTGTTGCACAACATTATTCACACATTAAATGACATTTTGAACTATTTTATATCGAATTACTTCATAGTTCATCCGGAGATTACTCCTAATATCCGTGCAAGATGGGTCCTCTTCAATCAGGTGACTGTTAGGATACACACATTTCTGAGTATTTGGCAGAAATAATAACGTTTATCACCCTTATGAGGAGTATTCCCACCTCATTATGCGGATTATGTTCCCGCGAACATAAATAAATAAATGAAATGAAATGAAATAAGGAGACATTCGGAAGCGTCCAGCTTCCTCCGGTGTGTTTCTTTTAAGCTTGGCATCCATATTGGAAACGCCTTGCGTACAATGCAAGAGTTTATTTGTCTTCGCCCCACATTTTCGTTCAGTCATCGGTGAAGGAAAAAATGTTAACTCCGTTGGGGTGGAGAAGAGAGCTTCAGTACGTAAAAATTTGTTAAAATTGTAATATGTCACCACTCTGCGGCATCCCTTGTTTAATTACTATTGGGTTTGTTACGTTCATGCACTAGACCGATGCCTACCGACCAAATAAGTTATATGTGGTCTACCTTTTGCGACTAGGTTGAAGGGTAGACCCACCAAGTCTTGCAGTAACGTGCTGTGTTTGACTGTGTCAACAGCTTCTGATAAAAATAGCGCAACGAATATTGTTTTATGTTGGGGATCTTGGCTAATTCTGTCATTTATTATGCAGGGTACTTGGCTCTCGATTGACCTCTCGATAGGAGGTGCAACAAATCTCCAAACTATTCACCTGCAAAGGTAAGCTTGTTATGATCTGTGACATAGATGCCAGGAATGCGTTGTGGATTAGCAGCGAAATATATTAACTATGTGAGCTTCTGGTTGACTGCGTCCCTTAATATTAATACTAAGATCTTCCAGTAAAGGACTGCGAGGAGGCAGCCAAAATTGTCCTGCATAGACAGGGAGAGGAGTAAAATCTTTGGCGACTTATCGTATCGGCACATTTTCTACATTGACACTTGCTGTTGCTTTTGTTTCTGTGTATATCCGTAATTTTTCGTTCACGTCGTCGCGTTTGTTTTGGCAGAGTTCTATACTAGCGGCGGAAGCGAGGGTTCTAAAGTTGTGTTTTCTACGCAGTTGCTTGGAAAAATTATTTTTAGAACTATATGTTGTTATCATTTTCAATAGAGTTTTGACAGTACTCCTCCGATATACTACGTTGCACTACGCATACCCAAAAAAATAATATTCGAGCCAGCGAAAAAAAATGGCGAAAGGGTCAATTTTTCGACCAAAACACTCCCCAAAACCCAAAAAATATTTTTGTTTTCAAAAAATTGTTGTAAAAACGTTGGCGATAACAGTTTTTGAAAAAAAAATATTTTTTGGGTTTTGGGGAGTGTTTTGTTCGAAAAATTCACCCTTTCGCCATTTTTTTTTCGCAGGCTCGAAAATTAATTCTTTGGGCATGGGTAGTAAAACTTTTTTTTTCCTGAGCCCCTATCGAAAAATCGGTGGCGCGATATCGGTTAACTTTCGTCCATACAAAGCGACCCAGGTTAATATACATACATACATGCATTTCTTTCTTAGCTTTCTACATAGCTCCCCGAATCGGCGATATATATCTGTTGGTTTTTGTTCCTCCCTCACTTACACTGTGCTACAGTAAAAAAAAACTCACGAAAAAATTCGTGCTGTATAGCAATCCACGGAAATTTCGGAACTTATACATGTGTATACCAATGGTTCCAAATAAACAGAAGGGGTCGGGTTTGAACCAGAAATAAGTAGATGCTACAGGCTTCTAGATTACTGCAGCGGCTTTTAGGTGGACATTTTAATCGTAAAAGAGCAACAGAAAGTCTGGAGGGAGCGTGCTTAAGCTGCGATCTCTTCACACAGTATATCAGCAAGAAGTATCCTGGAATGCAAAAAGCGTTGGAGAGACTTCGTTCAGCACGAACAATACATCTATTCTGAGATTCCAGTCATAAACGTGTAGAAAGTAGCGAAAAGGTCGATTAGCTGGTAAAGGAGGGTGCAGCGCTCGATAAAAGATGGTAGACTTCCTAATCATATTTGTATGAAACCAAAGGAGGTCGGAGTTGCATATGATCCATCAAGCAGGAAAGCCGTGGACAGAACCGGTATAAGACTTACAAAGTTGTTCATATCTCTAAATAGAGAAAGAGGAAAGGCTTATGATGGACGTCAAGTGCTTATAAATTTTGCTTCGTCAGTAACAGCAATGCCGCCTGCAGTAAGAAACGTTTGAGCACGTTCTGTGTTCCTGTCTAGCACTAGCGTGGCCAAGGTTCCATATTCTTGGGACGGCAGAGTTTCCAAATCTCGTAGCAGCAGTTAAGCAAGGGCCTATAAAGTATCTAATATTTGCCAAGAGGGTGGAGCCGTAAGCCGTTGTACCTATTTGGAGTTTCTCCGTTTGGTCGTCAAACAAATTCTGGTAACAGTATGGACACAGTCCGTCGATGTGAGATCTTTTTTGGCCATCCAGCTCAACCTAACGCAATTCCGCGCTATAATTTTTCTTTAAACCTCCCAACTCAGTGGTCTCCCTCTTCCTTTGGTTATAATACGGGTGTCAATAGAAATACTTTTTTGCTCAGTAGCGTGTTTGTCCATTCGCATAACATAACCTTGCCAATGAGCGACTCGGTTATTCATCTGCTGTATTAACTTCATGTTTGCCGGAAGCTCAAACAGCTTATCATTAAATTCGATTCTCGCGGACAGGGCCATAAATCTTCCACAGAACTTTTCTCAAGAACACTCCAAGAGCCATTTCATCTTCTCTCAGCACGGTTTATGAATCCAAGCCATTTGTCAGGACAGGTCTAATGAGTGACTTGTAGAGCTTGTTTGTCGTTTGTCGAGAGAGCACTTTGCTTATCAATGGCCTACTCAGTCCAAAGAACTCCTTGTTGGCAAGGGTTTTCCTCCTTTTCATTTCTAAGCTGAATCTTTTCGCTTTCGTGTTTTAACAGCACGGTGGGTAGTCCGTCCTTTTCCGACGCCTTTTTATTCTTTGCCTTTCTCACTTTGTCATAATATGTTGTTGTTGTTGTTTTATTAACGATAAAGACACTTCCTTAAGGTTATGGGCAGTGCTATCGAGGGTGACGGACCTTTGTCGGATATAGATTCGGTACGTTCCAGTAACAAGCAACATTAAGGTACTAGCCCAACCATCCCCTAGTTCCATGGGGTTCGACAGAACCGCACCTACCAAATATGTGTTATACATTCATATTTGTTTCAGGATTCCCCTTTGCGTAGGTGAGGTTGACAATTGGATTGCGGAAGCTCTGAAGTTATAAAGCGTTGTATTGCACTTATCAACCCCTTGAATCCCACTTTGTTATAATCGGCTGCCGGAGCGTGTTTTCCATCGTCTGTGATTAGGGCACCAGGTTAGTCTTCTCCCTCGCTAGCTAGCAATGAGAGGAAGTCCTTCCTCCACAAACTTAAGTACACTCTGTACGTTGTCGCTTATTTCATTCCTGTCAGAATCTGACCAGTCTTTGAACCTTCCGTCATCCGCCGGATTGTTGGTAGACTTTTCGGTCGTTATTCATATCAGCCAATATTAGAAGCACCTTCCACTCACGCCCTTCTATGTCACATTTTTTTCTTCACTAAATTTTTTCCTTCTTCGCGTCACGCTTACGCTCCAATATGCCACGCGCTTTGGCGCCCGTAAATAGCTTTTCTCTATAGTCTGTGTGACAGTAGACAGCTACTTCTTCTTAGTAGAGGCACGGCATTTCTTCAGATGCTCTTCCGGGCTCAACGTAACCATGAAGTGCTCATAGTTTTCTGATATTCGCAAAATATATTTTTTGTTGCACAGTGTAACCACCTTTTATTGTGTCTTTATTACACTTATAGTGAGATGTGTGCCTAAGGCAAACAAAAAGTGTTGTATCGAACTTATTGAGTGATTTAGTGAAGTTTGCAAAATAAAAGGCAGCAATAATGAACATTTAAAAGTGTGAAAAGGTCTAGAAGATCCAAAGTTCTCTTAGATACTGATTTGTGCTGGTTTTTCTTGTCTTTCAGAATTTTTTCTTTATTTTTTCCTTTGCATCAACATTGATACGAGCAATCTCTGTTGTACCCCTCTACCCTGCTTTCTCATGGAAAATTTATGGTTTTTCATAATGGATTTCTCGTTTACGGTTTTCTTTTTTCAATACTTTCCATCGAAAGTTACAAAACTTTTATTTGGAATATGAAATTATGTTACTGTTTACTTTATTAAAATAGCGCAATAAATCAGCGGTTTTGTTCTTTTGTTCTTCTTTATATAGTCAAATACGTACTATAAATTTAATTTTGCCGGAATTGAGATAAATATTGGGTTCCTTTCAACAAAATGTGCAGAAAGATAAAATAACATGTTAACCATAAACAAATATATGTAGACATGTTCGCCCCCAAATAATGCGTTCTGTACGAAGATAGGAGTTCAGCTTCATAGGTCGAGAGTGCGTCGGTAAAAACCAACCAATTAATACATAAAGAGGCGGACTCTAGGTGGAATGCACCGCTGCCAGAAAGGTTGATGTCCTCGTAAATGCAAGAACAAACAGAAACTACTCAGGGACAATATGTTGGACGTGACGAGGCATGAAGTTTGTCAAAGAATGGTATAAAATGAGAAACATTTTAAAATATAAGCAGATATTTGTACAAAACTGCGCTGAATGGTCAGACTACAATGAAAGGCAGACAAGGGAGTATACTGTGTAGATCTAGGGCCGACAGTCATAAACTTATAGCACTGGTTATTTAGCTGTAAGCGTGCATGCAAAAAAGATGGGTACTCCACATTATGACCACTGCAGAAATTTTATAGACGTATGTATATGCAAAAAGATTGTTGAGCATTTTCTGGGCAAATGTCGGGATCTAACTAGAACACGTTTAAAATCCTACGGAATCCCCTTTTTCGAATATATATTCTTGATTTTATAGACAACTGAGACTGATTGTGGTACATATTCAGCACTCAGGATGTTCAAACGAGTTTTAGTGCATCGGAGAAGACTGGTATGACCTTGTTTACTAAAAGGTAAAAGGTCCCGAATTTGACTAGGCCTAAGCTTGAAGAAACCTTTTACAAAGTACCTACGAATCATAAGTTGTCGAGGAAGCGCAACGTGGAGGAGAGAGTGAAGAAGGCCTAAACAGCACTTTATACATGTAAAAGAATGCTAAGGAGTTCTTGTTTGATGGGCAGCCACACTAAAAAGAGCTTTCCTTAAGAAAATTTATTGAGGCTTAGCCATGCTGCACATTCCACCTGTGAACCTGGTGGCGAACTGCAATGAGGCTCAATGCCTCTGGGGAGCTTGAGGGCACACCATATGGCCATAATAATACAGCGTTGGTAAATAGCTTCATCGAATGCGTAATTCCGTCCTGCGCTTTGAAGAAGCTCCTAGAACCATAATAGAGGTGAATGTTTTGCGCATGAAGGGAATGGAAAAAGAAAAGGGAGAACGAAGGCGAAAGAAAAAGGGAAGTGAAAATGGAAAGAGAAAGGAAAAGTTTAAGATAAAAGCGAACAGGCATGCGAAAGGTAAAGATTCAATGAATTGTGCAGCGCGAACATTTGTAGCGGTTGCTAGAGCAATTTATAGTTTATCCAACCCAATTCTCTACCTCATCTACATATGGCTAATACTATTCAAGCGAGGCTCTGGAGGCTCCAAGCTCCTCACGGAAAGAATCATTTATTTAAAATTTTTTTTGAAAAAGAAATTATACAAAAAAAACTTAAAGAAAGTATATGTAAAATGTAAACATTTTTGAAAACAAAGGGGATATACATAAAATGTGAAAATATCAAGGTCAGCAAATCAGAAGCAAATCAAACAAACTCTATCACTACAATATCAAGTAACAGTAAAATACCAAAATCATTAAAAATACGACAAAGAGTCTTATACAATTGTTCACAAAACAATTATATAACACTCTTTTTCTAAGGCGGATGGTGTAGCATTATGCGTCATACCCATCTATGTAATACACTTGCGGCATTACGCATCATGAACCTCCATGCCAAATATATTTTAATAACAATCATATTACAATATTATACAACATAAATTATTGAACTAACCCAGACGGTTAACTAACATCAATGGAATGCCGAATATGAAACCCGTGTCCATTCACAGCTAATAAATTTTGCTTATTATTTACATACAACCAATTATGGGAACTAACCAAATTCCCGCATTGATCTGCTTAGGTTGCGAGACAGGCATACAAACTTACATATATGCATAGCATTCACCAGACGTTGTGAGACAGGCATACAAACTTACATTTATGCCTAACATTAACTAAAGTACTTGCATTGATCTGCTGACGTTGCTAACAATGTATACAAACCTACATGTATGGAGTCATGCATACAATTCTACATGTATACAAAGACTGTATGCAAACTTACATATATGCATACCCTATTACCAATGTACATATTTTTAGTTTATTAGTATTAAGATTATTATGAATGTATAGGTTAAGTAAATTACTATAAAAGAGAAAGCAATTTTTTAATAAAGAAGATTCATGTTTTGACCATTTCATTTTTAAAATTAAACACTTTTCACTATCACTCATATGCTGCTGTGAGCTTTTTATTTTGCTCATAGCTCTGTCTTGCACTTTAAACTGTTTTTGTAATTCATCTATTATTGTCGTTAAGCTAGTGCTACTTGTTTCTTCGTAACTCGTTTCACTTGAATTAGTTACAATTGTTTTATTTTGTTGTTGTTTCTTATTCCATCTTGTGCTAGGCGCCATTGTTGTTCTCGTTGATGAAAAATTTTAAATGTAAGCTAATATTTGATTTCTTTGTTCATTTCTGGCCAAATACGCGACTCGCACTGGAAACCTCAACTGCTCCGAGTTTTGGAAGAAACTTCACTGCATGAAATATCCTGTTTGGATTCAATATACGTGCAATATCCTTCTACACTCCAATTTTACTTGTCAAGAACAAAGACTGTAACCGCACTCGACCGTACTCGTTTCACTTTTTTCAAATTTTTTATTACGGTCCGTTAATTTTTCTTTGGTTATGGCTGCCGAAACATAGAAAATTGCTTAGTCATAAAAGGGGCGGTACCACGCCCATTATTTAAAATTTGAAGATTTTCCTATTTATTGTTATAAATCCACTTGGGAAATGAAATACCATTGATATAAAGCTCTTTTTAGCAAAGATATGGCTTATTTTATTCGTCCACGACTCTTTTAAAAATCTCTTTTATAAAAGTGGGCGTTGTCTTTAACCGATTTCGTTAATTTTTCTTCAAAGCATTCCCTATAGTAAAGGCAACCTCTCTGCCGAATTTTGTTACGATAGCTTTAACGATTTTTGATTTATGATTAACAATATTTGTAAAATTTATTTTATCACAAATAGGCGGTGCCACGCCCATTTTAACCTTCATGTGCCCGGCAGTCTACATTTGTAGCAATTTGGGAAAAAAAAGTCAAATAAACCAAAAAGGTCGGAAACAACAATGGCCGAGCTTTTCAGTAGCTTCCTAATTATCAATTCTAAGTCGATTAAGAGCATAATATCACTCGAACTATTATTTGCCTGATCCCCAGACCCTACTTGAAAAAAACATCATCTTGCAGCCGATAGTCTACATTTGTAGTCAGCATATAAAATTTATCCAAATTATCATTATATTGTTGATTTCACTTTGTCGGAACATGATTTTTTGCAGCTGTCACTACGCTTGCCTTACCCATGTACGTTTGTGTGTGCGCATGTGTACTTGTATGGATAATTTTAACGCGATTTCGCAATGAAATAGCACAATCGTAGTATATTTTTAACGGTTTTTTTGTATGTTGGCTTCAATTTTGTTTTACATACATTACATGCCCTCTAAGCCTGCCATGTAAGGGATAAGAGTTTGGTTTGCGTGCGATGATAAATCATTCTATCCACTCAAAAGTGAGATGTATACCGGAAAGAACTCAAACGCTAGTCGAGCAACCAACGTAGTAGAAGGTGTTGGGAGAACACCGGAAGGCCTATAATTTGTGACAATTTTTTCACATCGCTAAGAATTTTGTACCAAATGAAATGAAGGCTGACCGCAGTTGAGCAGAAGAGTCTACCATTTTCGGGTTTTCCCGATGGAAAGTTTTCTTTGGTATCTTACGTCCCAAAAAGAGGCATAGCAGTCATAATATTTACCAGTACACCTTTGGCAGATTCAATTGTAGTTGAAAAGAAACAAGTAAGGAAGGTTAAGTTCGGGTGTAACCGAACATTATATACTCAGTTGAGAGCTAAGGTGACAACATAAGGGAAAATAACGATGTAGGAAAATGAACCGAGGGAAACCCTGGAATGTGTTTGTATGACATGTCTATCAAATGAAAGGCACTAAAGAGTATTTTATGAGGGAGTGGGCCATAGTTCTATAGGTGGACGCCTTTAGGGATATCGCCATAAAGGTGGACCAGGGGTGACTCTAGAATATGTTTGTACGATATGGGTATCAAATGAAAGGTATTAATGAGAGTTTTAAAAGGGAGTGGTGGTAGTTGTATATGTGAAGGCGTTTTCCAGATATCGACCAAAATGTGGACCAGGGTGACCCAGAACATCATCTGTTGGATACCGCTAATTTATTTATATATGTAATACCTGCCAAGATTTCAAGGGTTTTTTATTTCGCACTGCAGAACTTTTTCATTTTCTTCTACTTAATATGGTAGGGTGTCACAACCATTTTACGAAGTTTTTTCTAAAGTTATATTTCGCGTCAATAAACCAATCCAATTACCATGTTTCATCCCTTTTTTCGTATTTGGTATAGAATTATGGCATTTTTTTCATTTTTCGTAATTTTCGATATCGAAAAAGTGGGCGTGGTCATAGTCGGATTTCGTTCATTTTTTATACCAAGATAAAGTGAGTTCAGATAAGTACATGAACTACGTTCAGTAAAGATATGTCGATTTTTGCTCAAGTTATCGTGTTAAGGGCCATGCGGAAGGACAGACGGACGACTGTGTATAAAAACTGGGCGGGGCTGCAACCGATTTCGCCCATTTTCACAGAAAACAGTTTACGTCATAAAATCTATGCCCCTACCAAATTTCAAAAGGATTGGTAAATTTTTGTTCGACTTATGGCATTAAAAGTATTCTAGGCAAATTAAATGAAAAAGGGCGGAGCCACACCCATTTTGAAATTTTCTTTTATTTTTGTATTTTGTTGCACCATATCAATACTGGAGTTGAATGTTGACATAATTTACTTATACACTGAAAAGATATTAAATTTTTTGTTAAAATTTTACTTAAAAAAAATTTTTTTTTAAAAGTGGGCGTGGTCCTTCTCCGATTTTACTAATTTTAATTAAGCGTATATATAGTAATAGGAGTAACGTTCCTGCCAAATTTCATCATGATATCTTCAACGACTGCCAAATTACAGCTTGCAAAATTTTAAATTACCTTCTTTTAAAAGTGGGCGGTGCCACGCCCATTGTCCAAAATTTTACTAATTTTCTATTCTGCGTCATAAGTTCAACCCACCTACCAAGTTTCATCGCTTTATCTGTCTTTGGTAATGAATTATCGCACTTTTTCGGTTTTTCGAAACTTTCGATATCGAAAAAGTGGGCGTGGTTATAGTCCGATATCGTTCATTTCAAATAGCGATCTGAGATGAGTGCTCAGGAACCTACATACCAAATTTCATCAAGATACCTCAAAATTTACTCAAGTTATCGTGTTAACGGACGGACGGACATGGCTCAATCAAATTTTTTTTCGATCCTGATGATTTTGATATATGGAAGCCTATATCTATCTCGATTCCTTTATACCTGTACAACCAACCGTTATCCAATCAAAGTTTATATAATCCGTGTGCAAAGCACGCTGAGTATACAAAGGCAAATGTGTATAAGTATTTACATATCTACGTATAGAAGCATGTATATGAAATGCAATAAGATGCCCAATAAAGGAAGTTTTCTAAGAAATACGCATAACTGCGACGACGAAACCAGAAGTCTAAGAATAAGTATATACAGCACTAAGTATATGCATTCCGACAATCATTCTAGCGCAAAGGCAAAGGCAATCGCATTAATGTTTAGGAGGCCTGAAAGAAAGAGAGAGTAAGGAATGAGAGGAAAATTAAGAGAAGAAATAATAATTAGAAAGTCAACGTTGATAGTTATTGATCAAATGTTAAGGTACTTTTAAAATTAAAATAGGGCGTCAAGATATGCATACACACATACATCCATTGGTGATGAATGGACTCAATTAACCTAGTCTAGATTCTAAAGGAGCTTATGGCTAGGCAAGGTTTAGCTAGCCGGTTTGGAAGTACTCACATCACATATATGGAATGGGTGCTTCATTAGAGTGGTATTTATAACTCAAACAAGATTTACCATATTGAGTCTTCATAGGTTGTTCCGAACGAGGTTGAGCAAAAAGAAACTACAGACAAGAAAACTCTAACAGCAGATCCAACCGTAAGGGAACATTCCATTACAAGTGCTTACAATAACTGGAGCACCTTGTCAGCCGTATACAGAAATGTTAACGGATATAAAATCGAGATTGTGTAGGTCCTCGTCTACGTGGGAATAGGCACTAA
>JARSSU010032515.1:0-17320 GCA_029619165.1 Eurosta solidaginis
GAGAAATGCGAATATGGTTGAAATCGGAAAGTTATGAGAAGCATCGAATTGCCACGATAAGCGTGAGCATTATAGAGAAAGTTGTGATTGAATTCATCGCGATATGAGCAAATTGCCAGTCCGTTGTGAGGCGTTTCAAATAAGATGCGAACGCTTGCAGCATAATGTCGAATATAAAATATTGGGCGAATGAAACCAATCGAACGCCATATCTGATCGATACATCGCAACGTGGCCACCCCGAAGTGAAGCACACTAGGCGCGCTTAGAGGCGCACACCGATAGAGCCAGACTATTGCGTTAAGAATAAACGAACAAGTTATGCTCAAAACGTAGCTCCAAAGTATATATGACCTAGAGATGCGTTTCGAATGCGCAACTTTTTTTTGAGAAAGATATAAAACGCTATTGACAAATAAAATCTATTGGCAAACAAGAACTCAATTTTGAGCCTGCGGTAATCGTCCGTACATCGACAAGAATAGCCAATCTCTTGAAGCGCCAAATGTTCTAATGATGGAATTTGTCGCTTTTCAACAAAAACCCTTCGTACTGGCTGTACTGGTGAAAATCATGATAGTCTGTTAGCCTGACAAATTTCAACCACGTCGTGAGGTGTCAAATATTAAATACAAAAAAAGTGCTCGTAGCTTAAAAATGATCCACAGTTCTTCTGTGATAAAGTTAGATGCGATTGTAAGCGTCTCCAATAGGTACAAATAGCTCGCGCCTCTAGCACAAGAGTTTGTGGCAGACGATAGTCAGTCCCCCCCCAAACACAAAAAGATGTATTAGATAAATAAATAGAAAATGGCCAACGCCAGCTTACAACAAACAGGTGGCTACGTCACGCCATTAATTAAAGCGCCCGAAGCTGAACTATTGGCCGCATTACAAGCGTCACACTCAACGAGCTCGCAACTCACTCGAATTTCATAATCCGGGTTATCGTTGTGATAAGCTTATCACGATATACAATTACTACAGAGGAGTTGTTTAAAACGTTTAAAGAAGCCACTGCGAACCTGTAGCGAATATGAAAGTAGTGAAACTTTTCAAAATCTCTGCATCTACGTACAACCACACCCGATCAGCGTGCTTGATACTCTTTGACGAAATGCCGAATATGACAGAACAGCGCGTGTTTAATCCATATGTTAGTATTCGATCGAGAAATACCTCGACAATACAGAGCGCTGAGCACACATGCTAAGTCTATGTACGCCGGCATAATTTCAGGAGGCATATGCATGAATGGGAATTTAGCATGACAATTGAGGAAGTTTTCTTTAAATAAAGGCATAGCGACAAAGTATCATGCGATACTATATATGAGCGGAGCGAGGAAATATATAACTCTTTTATAAAGCGATGAGTGCCTGGCGGCTGATGCTGGAGAATGTAGAGAGCTGTTGCAATCGCGTAGAGCTTAGATCGAAGACGCCAATCAAGATTTTGGTTAGTGCAACAGCCTTCGTCATCGCTAAAGGCTTTCGTGACACGATCTATATGCAAATCTTATACCGCATTGTGCAATTTTATGGAGGCATCATTGATCCGGTTATATGTAGTACAGATATTGTATGAGAGCAGCCAGTCGATCGCGGCCTTTTTAGTGCGTGTTCAATGATTATTGTTAGGCATTCACGCTTCACTTCATTGCTTGGTGTCTACCACGCGGTCTTAACTTGCATAACTTTGCTACTTAGTTAAATGCTAAAAATATAAAAAGAGAAAATGGAACACGCGAGCTTACTGTGTTTTCATACCCCCCAATGGAATTTGCTCTTTATGTACTATCTAGCCTTCTTATTCAACTGTACATGTGCGTAGCTACGCGCTCTAACACCACTCTCCCTATTGCGTCGTACCGTGACAACTGTCAGTTACTCCTTGGACTCTAGTTAGAGGACTTTGATGACAATTTGTGAGTGGACGTGCCTATGAGATGGGGCGCAGCACTAGTGAAACCAACAACAACAATAACTCCATAAAACTCAATATACATATGAACAATAGACAAGCGTAATGTGACTTGATACAATCAATCTATTAGACAAACACGTGGGTGTGATGAATCTAGCTTGGGCCAAACTAAACGCAGTTTCGTAACAGAGTAGTTGCATCTCACTTTATTGTTATGAAAGGAAAATGGACAGTAAATTCACGGTAGTCCGCCGCCAGAATATAATGTGATCGAGTCCCGTTCGAGCAGGGGACGCGTATTTTACTCGCATTTATATTGATACTTCTTAAGTACGCGATCTCGACCACTTAGCGGTGGCCCCACCTCTACCTTTTTTTATATTTCTTTGTATATCCACTACATCTCGGAAACAGGCCTTAACCGATTTTGAGTTGGGGGATCAAATTCGAGCCTACATCGATATAGGTTATACATTTTAGATCTTTCACCTAGGCTGTTCCACTGAGGACTGTATTTCACAGGTTTGAGCAAATTTTGAACAATAGGCGTATAACTTTGAAACAAACAAGCTTTACGTATTGTCAAAAAAAGTAACTCGAGCTGGATGCCAATATGCCATCTCCAGATCATAATCTCTTCTAGTTTGCAAGCCGCTTCAAAAAATTTAATATTGAACAGCTAAGTAGTGATTACAAGTAGAATAAATCCCAGTACAAAAAACATGCGCCATTATACAAAACCGGGTGTTATAACTTATGCCGACTATACCAAAATCCCGCAAACACATAATCCCGACACGACAAATCCGACATACTCATAATCCCGACAACATGTAAATGGAGCGACTTTCAACATTTTATATATTTTGTCAGTTTATTTGAATAAGCTGCCGTATTAAGTTTTCACTCTAAGTGATAAAACGATGCTCATAAAAAATACAATCTCTCGAGTATTATTCTTATTATTTTAGGCACCCTTTAGGTAAGGCTACCTCGCACCCGCGACTCATAAAAATAAGTCCTTAGCCGATCCAAACCGACTTACGCGCATCAAACAGTATGTCTAGCCGCAGAACACTATATTAACTAGCGTAGAAGCCGGCTGCGGCACGCCCCATCATAAAAATAAATCCTTAAGCCGCATCAACACCGGCTGCCGCCATGCCCACAATATTCTGCGCTATAACACCTTTCTAGCATAGCGTGCGCCTTCGCGACCGCACGCTTATAAAAACAAACCCTGCGGCCTACGCCATCGCCAAGCTCCAGCGGTGCTTCTGATAGTATAGCGTAGGCTACCGACACGGCGTGATAGTCCTTCTGCCCCGTAGATAACCCTTAACTGCGCATTTAAGGCACTTTAAATTTAGTAAATTGTCTGGACTTAATGATGCTGTCCGCGGATTTCGAGTTGTGACGGCGATATTGCTGTTAGCTAGGATTTCGTATATGTCTGGGATTTATGTTATAGTCTGGATTGTGTTCTTGCTACGGGATTTACTAAAATTGTCGCGGTTCATGTAGTTGTAGGGATTTTGAAAGTCGGCGATTATGAGGGGCACACCCATACAAACAATAAATGAATAAAACACATTACATGTCTGTAACATAATTGTAACTAGATTCTGCATTAAGGCTAAACAAGTGACCAAGTATTTAGGTTAGAAGGGCTATATGTATGGCCCCTCCACAAAAATACACGAGCACTGCACACGAATTTCTATACAACTGCTAGAATGTGCCGCCAGCGTTAGCTAATTTTTTTTTTAAAAAAAATTGGAAATATGAAAAATCGACTTTTGAGCAGATAGAATTTGATCAAATACCCACCGCCTGCCAGCAGTTCAATAGATGTAAGGATATCTAAAGCCCATACTTAGACCGCATATGAATATAAGTGCAGTAAAGTTTGCCATACTGTGTAAGCATTTATTATGATAAAATTGCCATAATACGCGAGCTATATCAATAAGTTTTAAGTCTATTTGTTCTGTACAGTCACAATTCGTTATACATAGTCAAATTTCACTGGGAGCTTATTTAGATAGGTAATGCCTAAGTATAAGACTAGCGACATAGATTATAAATTTGGTCGTATAAGAGCCAATTTACTTATTGATGATTCATCAATTATAAAATAATCTTTTGAGTCCGTCTATAGGAATATTCTTACAGTAATTTCAAAGAAATTGCTTGCACAAGTCAAATAGTATTATATTTTCCATAAAACATCTTGTAGTCATTGCACATGATTCGCCCTTCTAACAGATAAGAATGCGAGTATGTACCATCACTCATCCATTTGTAACTTAATACCGAAGCGTGTGCCGCCCACCAAAGGAATTCGCAGTAAAACGTTTTAAAAAAAAATCGTATTTAAATATAGGACCATACATCTTATAGGCGCATCACCTGGTTACGACGCAAATGACGAATATCCTTGTACTTGACCAGGCTACATAGATCCAAACCATCGATTCTTTAAGAGTTGCTTTACTCAAGAATAGATCATTCAAAAACCATGGTGCAATAAACCACTCTGAAATAGTTCGTAGTATTTTTTTGAATAGCCCTTCGGCATGTGTTGCTAATTTGTGCCCACTATTAAACTATACTTTTTAAGTTTAATTTAAATTCGATGTATGTCACGGCCTTATATGCATAAACCTACTATTCAGTGATAAATGGACAAAAAAGTACTTGTATTGTCGATTAGTCTCTCATTGAAAGGATCATGCAATATGTAGAGCTTCGCACTAAATCGCGTTGCATCCATCTGTGAAAATATAAATAGGCAAACTGTTGTATATCTGACTGGTAATAATAGCCCAAAGGAAAATGTGACGTAACACAATGGGTGCTCGATAAGGTAATGCAACTGCGCTTAATATACCAATCCAAACAGTATTTTTAGATAATAATATCGCGAATCACCAAGTTTACGGCACTATAGGACCATATCCCTATATTACTGATAGCAATGAGGTTTGAATTCGGCATTGCAATGTGTAAGTTCCTCTTATAATTCACGCCTTAAGCAGGCGTTAATTACTGCATTTCGAGCTCATCTGCTAGAGACTGACACATTCTTTTCCACTTTGTACTGATGCAGCCCACATTATATAATCAGCATCCACCGTCTCCACATTTAGCCTGATATATCTTGTCTTAAATAATCCTTAAAAGATTTAGTTTGAAAAGCTTCTTGTTTAGCAAAGTCTCACGAAAAGATGCGCAGCACACATCTTTCACGAACAAGAAAGACATTCACCCGACAAGTCATCAAAAATGACTCCGAGGATTTTAGTAGTGCAAAGACTGTATGTGGATGTGGTCTTAATAAATCCACGTACAACCCAGTATATTTATACACTACTAATACAGGGCGAAGCTGCAGCTGTATGCCCTGTTGTTGTAGTCAGAATGTGTGTGTTGGGGCAACCAAACAATCCAATAGAAAATAGCCCTAGTAAGATGCCATAAGCTCGAAGACGAATGTAAGAGCCGATCTTCTCCATATTTGAATCATGCGCCATATTAGGTTCTTCTACAAATGTGGCTGCCGACGGGACCCAGAGGCGGCTAGGACGCTCTGCTATAAAATAATACCCTCGGCAGCGAATGCTGTCGTAAGAGGCGACTGACAAATTTGATTGCATGTAGCGCAATTTCTTTCAGAGAGGTTGCAGCACAATATATAGCTTCTCCACCCACCGTCAACCTCATCTACCGTGAGCGAAATCCGTTATCTTTTAACATCCAGAGGGCTATGAAGCGACTCAAGTTCCTCATGGATACTTGGAGGAGTTGCGGAGCGGCAAATATGGTACACACCTACAAGGTTCAAATGTGTCATACCAAATCGTTCCGGATGTCCGGTAAGTATTTTATGATGCCCTCGTTACCGGAAAGACGGGGGATACTGCATCGGTTAAACGACACAACATCGATACACTCCCCCATGGCGTTGGGAAGAGGTAGAGTATCGTCTGTACTTAAGAGGAGACTAAATATCCCAGATTACAAGGAGTTGTGTTAGCGTAACTCTTTCAGGTTCGACAGCCCCAGCCGCAATATAAGGCTTCTCTCCCCAAATAAGCAACGACCTCACCTAATCCCGCTGGTCTAGTAAAACTAGTTTCATAACAGCGGAGGCCTTGGGACCCGAACGAATGGGGTTCTATGGGGTTAATAATCCTCAAAGAATCTAGCGGGCTGCGACGAGCGCGCGTATAGGCCCAGAAAGTCGAATGGGTTCGCTAGTGTTACATCTGTTGCTGGTAGCAATGCCTTCGCCCCACCAACAGCCCGCGATCGCCATCACAAATTGTCATAATATCTCCTAACGAGGAAGTCAAGCGAACTTCGCTGTTTCAACAGTGCGTGCGTGGACCATAGCGAAATTGGGATGTAGAGGCTTGCCGATTCCACATTACAATAAAAGAGATGGTTGTGTCATGCCTGGGAACACATTAGCAAGCGCAGGGCATACATTTGATAGCGCGCGGCTATGATTTTGCGATAGCCGTAAGAGCTTCTAAAAAACCTGTTTTACAATATCAGACGAAGTCTAGAGCAAGCCTCATAGTGACACGCGTTTCCCTGGCGGAGAGCGTCCTCTTTGCGAGTATTGGATACATTTACTCAATTGCAGCTACTGGACGTTCCACCGCCAGGCAATTCGGCATAAAGCCGCCGACGCGCAGCTTGATGCGAGTGCACCAAGGACTGACTATAGTAGTTCTTTCCGCTTCATACGGCACACTGAGTTCACTCAGGCTAGTCCAGTATTTCCTCAAAATGACTTTACGCGAAAGCATGACTCTATAAGCCCCTAGGCGGTAGCTGTCGCCTTCATCCATCAGCATGCTCTGCTTGGCGATGCCTCAGGTTTCGAGGTCAATCAACAGGAACTGTTGCGTCAGCATCTCATTCTCTCCCTGATGAGGACTATTACTACGCCTCTCATTATGCAGATGGGTTCATGGAATAAGAAGACAGCCGCGTATGCAATCTAGAGAGACAGTATTTTGCAGGCCTCGCTAGCTTCTTCACGTGGCGTAATTTTTAGGCTTGGGTCGCACCATATAGGGTGGGCTTTGTAACAGCCGCTAGCACGTAACGGCTGGTAATTGCTTTGTCATGCTAGTCATGAGCGTTTCTTTATCCTATATTTCCCCAGAGTACTGCCAGCGATGGCGATTGAGTATTTGTTTACGGGGCGGGGGGGGGACCCTCTGAATGTCTCGAGAACAATTGCGGACATGCGGTGCTCACCAAAATGTATATCCTGCCATAAAGTCACACAAGATTTGGCGGTGTAAGGACAGTCGGACTAGCGTTCTAAGATGCCCATACGACGTGGCTAATGTTCAAAATGCCGTAGAATTGCCTGACTGTACCATGCATTGTAAATAAGGTACGCGGAAGATATGGCGGTGATAATGCCATGCGTTTCTCGAGCGCCCGTGAAAAAACTGCGAGAGATCCGGGAGGTAGCCGTTATTTTACATATTGCATAGACCATTATGCGCATCTTTAGGAGCCTGGGCTCTCAATGTGGCTCAAGTATTGTGCCAGTCATCGCGTAGCGAACGATTCGTGACTCCTTCCGGTGGGAAGGTAGCTTAGAATATGTAGAAATTAAAAAAAAGTACGGGGATAGGACACCACCTGCTGCACCCCTTGTTATAATTCCTACTTGCGGTTTGATGTTTAACGCTTTCTAAATTAGCACCGACTAAGCCATGCCGACACCCAGATAATTTGCGGTAACCTTTTCAAGACTATGGGGGAAGGTTAAGACCCTTCCCAGTCTTGCCAGTAACGAGCCTATGGTTGACACGCTATCAAAAGCCATTTCGATAGTTAATCACATGCGCTACGAAGTAAGCTGTCTATAGGTGGGGGGCTATTGATTTAAACGCAATTTATCTGTGCTAGCATAATGGCATTAAGCGCGAACAGTGAAGGAGTGCTATTAGAACGTATGTCGAAGCCATGCCCTGATCGCAGAGGCTAGCTGCAAATTAAGCTTGGAAATAAGGGCTGCCAAAATGAGCTTCATAGCGTCTTTGCTAATGGCGTGATAGGAGAGATATCGGCACGATACGAACTATCCTATGCTTAGCTGAGGCGTCATCAAAGGCTTAGTAGCTGACCACTTGAGCCAATTTTCCATTAATCGGTATGACAAGTGCGACAAGAGACAGGTGAAGACAGGCGTTGGGGGGGTTGAAGGTGGGGGGGGTTTTTTTTGTTTTATTTTTTTTGGGACGGCTAAATATTTGAAACCTGCTTATCCCTAGGACTTTAAGGCATCGGTATGGCACTATCACGTTCTGCGTCCCACTAGCATTGATGGTTGGCGTGACAATGGCAAGTCCTCACTCTCTATTTAGCGTGATGATGGCTGCATTGGTGACTGGGCGCACTCGGCATTATGTGTTTATGTGTAGTGTCTACTATTGGCCCTGCCTGAAGCCCGTCTATCTTTGTTGTCGACCGTAGAAATGGTCTATATATATGTGCGCAGAAGCGCATGTTCTTTTCCCCTTCTCTCCTCTTTCGATATTTTTTCGACCCATCCGACAGAGCACTTTGTCGCCGAAATGCGATGGAAACTTATGTCTTGTGCTGAGTCGGATTCGATATGGGAGAGCTTAGGCGGTTGGAGCTCAGGTCCGCACATAATGTACAACATCATCCGGGTAGAGAGTCGTTACAACGCATCTTAGGTGCTCGACTCCCATTTCGGATGTTGAGAGAGCAACTTTCGCCCGCTTGTGTTCGTCGCACAAGCATATCTGCATGCGTTGTTTAGTCATCCGCTATTTGCGTCTGCCTGATCAAGACTAGTCTATATAGGTGGCGAGCGTTTCTCTCGCTCTAGTTTGCGGCGGCTGTCCGGCGCAGGGGCGAAGCTGCGAGCCGGATTTCGAGGATATTCTCCCGCTGCGACATGAAAGCCGTGCCGAGGGGCGCGGTTCAATGACTCCATTACGGAAGGCACGCTCCCGCTTATGGCAGGGCTATCAGTCGCGTATATGAGGCGTCAGCAATAGTCGGTGTCTGTAAAAGATTATATTCTTCACACTTGCCTGTTGGTGTGGGGAGTGTTATGAAAGATGCGCGTTTTTCGTGATCGATCTGAGTCAGGCGGTAGCGACTCGCAGGAGCGAATAAGTGATGGCGCAGGTGGTCGGATGCCAATGTTACCATCAGATGCCAGTTGACGCAGTTTACGAGCTCTGCGCTCACGATTGAGATATCTGGCGAACTGTGACAGCTTCCTACCATACGTGTGGGGGCGTCTCCGTTTATTGTGCAGAACGTCGTTTCTTCTATTTGATCCGCCAACATCTCACCCCTACTGTCCGCCCGCAAGTTTGAGTGCCATAGATCGTGATGGGCATTGAAATCGCCTAAGATAATGCGATTGTTGCCAGTGAGTAAGGCTCTGATATTAGGGCGGTATCCACTGGGGCAACAGGTGGCAGGAGGGATGTAGATGTTGAAGATTTCTACGTTTGCCTCTCCTGACCGGACAGATAGGCCTTGACGTTCTAAGACATTGTCCCTGCGGTCGATTCCAGGATCAAATATATAATATTGCACAGAGTGGTGTATGATAAACGCTAGGCCGCCTTCATTTCCGCTCTCGCGGTCTTTCCTGTGGACATTATACCCAGAACAGGTCTGCAATGCAGATCTTGCTGTGAGTTTAGTCTCTTGAATCGCAGCAATGCGGATGTTGTGCCGCTTCATGAAATCGACTATCTCCGTAATCTTCCCAGTTAGTCCATTACAGTTTAACTGCAGAATTCTGAAGTGCATAAGAGGAGACGCCGCCACTCTGGGGGTAAGTGACGGGTGACTACGCCTGGGTTGTGGAAGGCCAGGACGCAATTGCTGTTGTGGCCCTGGGACTGGGCGTCCTTGGGCAAGCATTGGGGTACCCGGATGATTTGGGTTTGCGACCTGGCAACATGGCGCGATGAAACCCGTCGGGGGGTTGCCGTCGCGGAGACCAGAACATCTAGGAAAGTGGCACCACCCAAGGCAGGAGCTGCATTGGGCGGATGTCGCAAACATATATATTCTGTGCTGGCAAACGGAGGTAGGGACTAAGAGTCTGTTTCCCTGACCTACACGATTGCTGTCGGAAAAGAGGGGTGGGGGAGGGGGAGACGGGGCAGGGGCTGATGCTCAGCATTGCTACCGACTCTACTACGAAGGTAGTTGTTGTTGTTGCTGTAGCAACGCTCGCCCCACCTAATAGCCGCGACCGATCACAAATTGTCATCAATATCCTCTAACGGGAGTCCAAGGAAACTTGCCGTTTCAACAGGGGTGGACCAGGGGAGGAAAGGGGTGTTAGAGGCGTTGGTTCCACATTACAATTGAAGAGATGGTTGGTGTCATGTGGGGACACATTGCAAGCGGGGCATACATTTTGTATGACGGGGTTGATTCTGGATAGGTAAGAGTTTAACCTGTTACAGTATCCAGAACGAAGTTGAGCAAGAGTCACGCGTTTCCCTGGGGAGTATGCGTTCCTCTTCCGCAAGTTTTGGATAATTTTCGTTAAGTACTGGATTCACCGGGCAATTCCCGGCATAAAGGTCCGACGCCTGTTTATGGAGTTCACCAAGGACCTGCTTGTGTTTTTTCACTTCATACGGCTGGGTTCTCAAGTGTCGTATTTCCTCAAAATGCTTACGGAGATGACTCCTTAAGTCCCTAGGCGGTGCTGGTTCATCAATCAGATGTCTGTTGGGATGCCCAGGTTTCTGGGTATTCAACAGGAACTGTTTGGTCAGCATCTCATTTCTCTCCCTGATGGGGAGTATTCTCGCCTCATTATGCAGATGGTGTTCTGGGGACATAAGAAGACAGCCCGTGGCGATTCTGAGAGCAGTATTTTGGCAGGCCTGTAGTTTCTTCCAGTGGGTGATTTTTAGGCTTGGCGACCATATGGGTGACGCGTAGCACGTAATCGGCTGGCTAATTGCTTTGTATGTAGTCATGAGCGTTTCTTTATCTTTTCCCCAAGTACTGCCAGCGAGGGATTTGAGGATTTTGTTACGGCTCTGAATTCTCGGAACAATTGCGGCTGCGTGCTCACCAAAATGTAGATCCTGATCAAACGTCACACCCAAGATTTTGGGGTGTAGGACAGTCGATAGCGTAGTGCCATCGACGTGGATGTTCAAAATGGTCGGCATTTGGGTAGTAGTTATGAGTGGTAGCAGCTGTTTGAGTTGTTGGCGCAGTGGGGCGCGAGCAGCAGCGGGTACTTGTTGTGGCTTGCTGAGCAGCGGGGAAGGTAGTGGGGGGCGCTTAGGCGTACACTACGGGACGCCCTTGGGCGTGAATAGCAAGGAGCCACAAAAGATTTATAAAAGTTACGTGGACGTCGGGTTTTGGAATCAAGCCCAGAACAACCTGTCCGATGCAACCATCCCTTACACGAGACACACTGAACAGAGTATGACCGTCCTAAAAAGATTCTTTTCCGGCAGATGCAGCAAAACCATTTCTCAGGACCGGGGTCAGAAAACGGACCCGGATTGGGTTCGATGCCTTCCCGGAGTAAGAGAATATGGAGCAATCCTACTGCAAGGAGCTGCTGGGAGGATGACAATTTGTGGGAGGGACGCAACAAATTAAATGGGGTTACATCGAAATGACAGTCTTTGGTCCGGAAAAATCCCGAGTCGCTCCGGTACATAGAACCGACTGCCTTGGGAAGCGCCCAAGTGGTCATAACAAATCGTTCCTGATATGCATACGGCAAAGGACCATCAACGTCGATAACACTTCCCAAGGCCTTCGGGGAGTGTCCTTATCGCTACAACAACAACAACAGCATCGATAATACTCCCTAAGGCCTTCGGGGAGTGTCCTTATCCCTACAATAACAAGAACAACAACAGGACCTAAATGTTTTATGCAGACTCTGGACGGCATCTGCAAGGCAGATGAGTTTCCACCGAGAGGCTTTTCATGGCAGAAATACACTCGGAGCGTATCCCAAATCACGGCCGAGGGGCGACCCCGCTTATAAAAACTTTTACTTAATTGAAATAACTTTTTTCAAATTTTCGATTTTGCTTTGCCGGGGGCGTGAGCCCAGGATCTTTGGTGTGATAGGCGAAGCACGCTACAACCACACCACGGCGGCTAATGCAACAACAACCTTAAAAAAACCCCTTTTATTGCTTTATAGCAGCACTTAACCCAGCCTAGCACAGACATCTATTCAGGAGCTGTGATCATTTTCTCTAGTGTTGTGGTTGTTGTATTGTAACCGCAAAAGGTTTCGATGACTGTGACCGTTGCAGTTTAGGAACTTAGCATCAAAACCGAGAATAATGAAACAAGGGGTTCCACAGGGTGAAGGTCCTTTCCCACCGAAGGAGTTACCATTGTGCCCTACGCAACAGGTCCCTGCTCATCTATCGATTAGCTATGCTATAAAATCAACGACTATCTCCCTAATCTTTCCAATTTTTCACCTCGCGAAATTTGACACTGTCACCGACCGAATCCTCGGCGACCTTCCACGTCGTTGGAATTACGCTACCAACTGTCTTACATATAAAAATACTGGATGTGAAGTTCGATCAGGATTTAAGTTTTGAGACCATGTAGCCGCATTTGTACCTAAATTCCAGAGCTGTAACAAAATCCTCAAGTGTCTTGCCGGCAGCATTTGGGCAAAGATAAATAAACGCTCAAAACCACTTATAAAGCAATTGGTCTACCGCTTGTAGGCTAAGAGTCCCCAATATGGTCGTCGAACCTAAAAATAGACACTGAAGGAAACTGCAGGCCCGCGCCCAAAACTGCCACGGGATGTCTTATTATGTCTCTAGAACATTGTCTATCCAGTGAGGCTAGAGAACTACCCATAAAGAAAACAACTGAAATGCTGAATAAACAGTTTCTGCTGAATACTCAGAAACATGGGCAGCCCAGCGGACACTTGGTTGCTGGGGCCCCGCCTCCCAGGAACTTAAGAAGTAATTTCCGTAAGCATTATGAAGAAATCCGGCACTCAAGAATGGCCCTCAGAGACATCCACACAAAGTCGTCGGACTACTATACCAGGGATTGCCCGGTGAACCCCGAGACAAATGTCCTAAACTCGCAGTTTTGGAAAGGAGCCTCACCAGGGAGAAGCGCGTCTCTCTGGCTCAACTTCGATCTGCATACTGTAATAGCAGAGTCAGAGAATCAACTTCGCCCAATGCATTTCGACCTTGTACTGTGTCCCCACATGACACCAACGCCTCTAATACCCTTATCTGTGTGATATTGGTGAAAATTAGTGAGTGCATTTATTGGATGGGGCGAAGCTCTGCTACGCCTACAACAGCCTGAGTATTACCGATATCGGCAGTCCATACTGCCAAGCGAATGATCTTTAGGGTAGAGAGCACTGCTACAACAACAACACCCCTTTGTTAAGCTTGCCCCTTGGATTTCAAGGTTTAAGACTAGTTGCTACTGGTGTCAACTATTATCGCTACACCAACCCAGCGGTTTAGTGGGCTTGGAATATACCTGCGGCAGGTAGGTTGTATCCCGCTAAAATACCCAAATGATTCACAGGTTGTGTAGAGCAACCCTTTCAAAGGTTTGCCAGCGTAATTTAAAGCTTCTCCAGCCCATTTGGCAACCTCGCCCATGCGTGGCGAGTCCGTTTTTTTTAGCAGGCGAGGCGGCTCCAAGTCATATTAAATCGTTTCGATCTTCGGCTTAAACCTTAATTATGCTTGTTACCGGAACTTATCGGGTCTATATCCCGCAGAGCACCACCAACATCGGTAACAATCCCCAAAACCTGGTTGTGGTAGCAGTGCTCCGCAAAACCTTCGGGAGTGTATTTATCGTTACAACAAGAACAAAGTAACCTACTGAAAAGTAATTGAAGTTAAGCTACAACATAGATCTATACATATTAACTTACTCTTCATAAACAGCACGATGCAATAACTTCCGCAAATGCTCGCAAGCTCTATTCGATAACGATGGACATTTCGGCACACCAAAAACACCTGATGCTGACCTCCTAAAGAGATTAACGTTTTCATTGGTGGCGTAGAGCAACGTTGCGCCACTGCACGTCTGATTTAGAAAATAAATGCATAAATATCAGCAGAAATTTAGTCAAATAGTCCCCAGGGTATAGGTAAATACTTACAAAAACTGTCCACCTTGTGAAAAGCCAATAGCATTGTAACCATCCGCTAGTTGCGAGTCTTTAGCTAATTGATCACACACATAGCTCACTTGAAGATCGGGATGTACGAAATAGCCGCTTTCGTAGTCCAAAGCAATGCTGCCTCCTATTTTCAACGACCGTACGTATGTGCCATTTAACTCTTTTTGTATTAATTTCTTAATTGCGCCCATGCTGAAGGGGAAGCAACAGCTATCACCTGGTAGTAAATAGATATTGGAAATCATAAAAGGAAATAGACAAAATTACCTTCGTTGCAACTGACTCAATCTATTTAGTTAACTTACCCATGCCATGCCACAATACAACTGGAAGCGCACCCAAAGAGGCACATGCGCCATAACAAATGGAAAATAATAAGAAACTTTTTATAAGCCACATTGCACTAGAAATTGCAAATCTTTATCTTTGGGAAAATCTTATTAAAATAATTGACTAAATTCACAGCTGATAATTGATGAATGACAGACGGAGGAAGACAAACGCAGTGTTGTAAGTTAAAAGCACCGATTGCCAGTGTATGATGAGTTTGCACAATTCAGATTAACCCCAAAATTCATCTTGTCCGGCTGGAAACAGAAATACTTTCTGTGTCGGCGAAACTCGATATTTTCCGGTTATCGTTGTCGGAGCAACGCAGGGTAATTTTGGTAACTTTATTCGACAGTATGACACTTTTATGTCCAAGCAAAGTCTTCGACACAAACTACACAATTCTCTTCCTCACAAGGAAAGATGGGGCAATCATTCAGAGATTCGACATCTCTGTTTTCACGGACGGTTCTAAAATGGCTTGCGGAGTGGGAACAGGAGTATTTGCGACAGTCCCGCCCACGTTATTATGGGTAATTCTTTAAAACAGCATGACACTGCTAATACGCGTCCAAAAATATCGAGAGAGGTGTCAACGCGCCTTGACATCAGTATTAATAATCCTAAACCGGAAAATAAAAATGTTAACTCGTTCAAAAGATATTAACGAAATGGGGTTACGCCATGCCAAGTCCGAGTGTGTGGTATAACCGTGGCTACCGCCATGGTGATGTCCTTCTGCGCTCTCAATTTTTTTGTGGGTACTAATTACAACAACCACATTAAATCGCTAATTTCAACTGCAAATATCTCCGGACAGAGATAAAATTTTTATTTTCCCGGTTTCAGATTATTGTTGTCGCGATTAATACGCGTCTTTTGACACTTCTTTTGACATTTGGACGCGTATTAGCAGTGTCATGCTGTCGTATAGAATTACCTCCTTATGTATGCGGCTTCCGACTCGGCAAGCGTGTTTCAAGCTGAGATTATCGCTATCCAAGAGTCGTGTAAAGCGTTAATGGATATCAATGGTAACTGTAACAGGGTAGCCATTTTCTCGATAGCCAGGCGGCTCTTGTGGGCCATCGAGTCAGAGACGATATCATCAAACCTGGTTGGGCAGTGTAGGGAGAGCGCCATGATTCTGACGACCCGGCGGATCGTTACCCTGATATGGGTGCCGGGGCATCGAAACATACAGGGTCACGAGATGGCGGATGAGCTGGCACGGCGTGGAGCGGCTCTTGATGTCTCAGGAGCGAAGAAGCTCCTTGCACCCCTGGGACTTATCAAGGGTCGCATCTCCCAGCACGGCCGAAGAGAAAGGTGTTCTGCTCAAAAAATACTATGGCTCACACCCCCGGTTTCGGAGCGAGCCGGGGTAATTTTTCGGTTATTCGTAAATATATTTTGATGGAAGCAAAATTTTTGACTTCCGTTTTTTGGATTCGCGGTTCGGGTCCCAAAACGCTTCGTTCGATATTTTTGGACGAGTTTTATCAGTTGTGAGCTAAACCTGTCTGGCTTAAAAAAGGAATTTGTTACCTTGAAGGAGTTAATAGAGCAATGCCGGCTTTTGTAGCTTATCGTTATGTAGACCTTGATGTTCAGTTCTCATTATAATTGGTCCGCCATAGTCGCCCGGACTCATCGGATCCTAAAAATTTATGTTGTTCTTGTTGTAATAACAGAAAATGTTATCATTACCATATGCGACGCTACCCTGTAAATACTTCGTCTTGATTGCCTTCTCTTGTACTGTCAAATTCCGAGAAAGCAGATCTAGAAGGGCTATAAGAATAAGCATAGTGGAGAGAGTAGTTATCTATTGGGTTATGGAGAACTCATTAAATCTAGATCTAGACAGCTAAAGTCGAGTTAAGGTTAATCTTCAGGATAGTTCTAATTCAGTAGTTGCATATGTATGTATATAATTATTTTTGATTCATAATCATTCGTTAATTTAAATTAAATATTAATGCACTCCATTGGTTGTTGCTGTTGTTGTGGTACCAAGTGGTTGTTGTTGTTGTAAATGTTGTTTATTACTAGAGAAATCTATACAAGAGCCGGAAGTTAAATCAATCTCCTCCGAATCAGAATCATCCGTGCCATCATCTGATCCATGGTCCAAAGCATTAGCCATTGCATTCGGATCTACAGGTAATCCATTCATATTCATAAGTGGTGCCATATTACCCATATGTGATGCATGACTATGCTGTTGATCCTTGTACAATTTAAGCTCTGTATAAGTTTTTTCGCAGCCATTCATGTGTTTAGCGTCAGTTGAGTCATTTTTACGACTATTATCATCAAGTTTTTGTGATTGTTGTTGATGCTGCTGAAATGCTGGATGCATCATTGTAAAATCACTAGGCATAGATTGTCCATTGTTGGGGATTTGTATGGCTTCGGTTGATGTCGGCATATGACCATCTTTTGGTTGTGCTCCGCTTGTAAGATTTTCGGGGGAAGGATCTGTGGGTGAAGCGCAGTTCATTGTAGGTACGCCGGGTAATCTTGAAATGCGATCGCCTGTAGGAAGAGAGTTGGAAAATAATGCGAGTTTTAAGATTTTTGAAAATTTTGGGTACCTGCCGCTATAACTGTTGGTGTTCCCAAACTCAAACAACGCATCCGCCAGGCATCTTGCAATAATTGTAAGCGGGCCTGTTTGCGCCATTTTGCTCTGCGATTTTGAAACCATACCTGAAGAGAGACGGGAGTAGTCCATGTAAGAAAATGTTTTCTTTTGATACATATATATATATTTACTTAAATAAGCTAGGAAAAAAATAAAGCCTTGTAACCCACTGAAATGTGGAA
>JARSSU010032516.1:0-42933 GCA_029619165.1 Eurosta solidaginis
TCGTTTTTCCAAATTGTTTTATATCTCTATCTGTTGGGCAGATACCAAAAGTTATACATTTAGAAGAACATTTATATTTATTTATAAACAATTTATAGACTTTACACAAGAGTGTTAGAAAAGGGGAGGGGGGGCGCGGAGGATGGTGTCACTGCTTACTTTGTAAGCCCTTCGAATTATTTGACCCCTTGAGTCTGTGATATTGGTGAAAGCCGTATACTTAGAGTTATAATGTTTAAAAATTATAAAAAGTAATTGCTCGAAGGGGTCGTGGGACCCACACCCATCTTCCATGTCGAAAAATTCGCTAAGTAGACTAATGTCTGTGCCCAATTTCATCAAAATCCGTTGTAGCCAATTCCCTGGTGTGATTCAGTCGCAAAGACGAAAAAATATAATAATGAAATTATACTGTCTCGACTAGGGCGGCCGACCACGCTTTGAAAAATATATAGCTATAGTATATCCTTCTAGACTATTGGCTATATGTGTGCAAAATTCAGCACAATCGTTCAGGCGTTGCTTAGCGTATTGAGTACACACAAGCAAACGTCTGGACAGACATCAAACATCCAACCCAACATCCAAACATCCAAACATCAAAAATCCAAACTTTCCCATTTTATAATATATTTAGATTAGATTGATATTAGATATAGGATTGAAAGACGAAGCTCGTTAGTTTATCTTAAGTTTTTTCTTATTGATGTCTTCATATCTTACGGCCATGTTAGGCTCCTTGAAGAAATGTGCTTTCAAAATACTTTTTATTCATAGACAGGACGTATTTTAAAACAACATATCGTTAGCTTAATATGAAATGTCTACTTCCACTTTTTTGAAAAATTTATTTTAAATGTAGTTTTTAAACTCTAAATTCAAGATACATCGATCAAAAAAATATTTAATTTTTAATTTTACGTGCTGTTGGCTATGGTGTTTAAATTGTGCTAAGTCAACCATCAATGATATCAATCTGAATTACTAGTCTTTCTTTGTGCGCGCTTTTATTTACTTATTTTAATTCCTATTCCGTCTAAAAGTATATGCTTTGTTGTTGTTTGTATATTAACGATAAGACACTCCCGAAAAGCTTTGGGCCGCTGTTGCATGTTCCTTTTGCGCATATGATCCGGTACGTTCTCGGTAACAAGCACCGACCATCCTCGGGAAGGATTTTATATGACCACATTTAAACCTTCTAGGACATCCCATCCTCGCCCACCCCTGAGTTCCATGAGGAACTTGGGTCGCCAGAGCCTCGGCTGTCAATGAAGCAGAATTCGCCACGGGTAGGTGATGTTGCATTGTGTTGTGAGAAGCTATATATATATTGCGCTGGGATCCCCTTAAAGCAGAGCTTTGCTACACGGAATAAGGTTTGCGCCGATCACTTCATCGGCGGGGCGGCGTAGACTCTATATATACCGGCGCGGACGGCGTGGCCGGTGTGTTTCTTGACTTTAAAAGCTTATATTGCTATTTACAAATAATATTTAGGAAGTTTTTGTTTGTATGGTTGTACTAAGCTTTGGTGATCGACGGCTCATAGTTTTTTTTTGTATTATATTTTATGTTATTTGTCTATTTTTGTGCACTGTATGTTATGTTATTATCTCTTTATGAGATGGAGTGTCACTATGTCACCTGTTTACAAATCGGCGCTGTGATATTTCATTCATTGAAAGTGGCGGCGCGCACTGGGGGCTCTGAGTAGTGTGACTGCGGTTGCAGCCACCTTATTTGTGTCTTTGAAAGCCCGCTTTGGGATAAACAATGTAACCTATGATCTTTAGAATATGTCACTAACCATTGAGAATTACAAGCACCTCAATGGCTACATGAATCATGTTCATAGTTTATAGTCACTTCACAGATACTTCGACCCGCCTTACACGCTTAGATCGTCTACTGTGACATATTCTCTATATGTATTTAGGGACATCACCGTATATATGTGGCCATCTGACTTCGGGAGGTATCCGAGCATTTTGCCAGTTCAACAAAAGTACTCGCAGATCGTTCAAAAATTTTTCAGGAGTAGCTCCTTTCGGAGGGATTGTCCCTCGTTCACTTACTCCAGAGCGACTTCGACCTAACCCCGTGTCTTTGGAATTAGTACTGCTGCGTCTGCTGAAAAAATAGAGATACATAAAATGGTCACATATCCTTTGTCTGTATTCTCGTGCAATGCGTAGTTTTCAGCTGGGGTTAACTCCTAATAATCGTCGCGGACACAATTTCTTTAAATCATTTGTGGCTTCTGGCCACACGCACAAAGGCGACTTACGGTGCTATTATGGTCTAATAATACCTATGACTCTCGTGACACGGACGTCTCTATTTTTTTTCGGCTGTTTTAAGAAGCTACAATTCCCGATGTGCGAACAGTAGCAATCCCGACCACGTCGACATCACTTTCCTAGAAGCCCTAGTGTAGCTCCGAAGACTTTCTAACGTATGTTTTTAGGCGCTATGCTACCGAGCTACACCAGAGAATACCTTAAAACGTTAGGGAGTGCAATTCGGCCAAGGATGTCGCCCTTACGAATCATAAGCAGTCTAAGTGGATGTCATTGCGAATGGGTCAAATCGTATAATCCTCGGCGCATCTAATAATTAAAATTTTACAAAGACCCTGGATAAAATTTTTTAAATGTAGAACCAAGTTTGCAGAGTTTGTATTCACAAATATGATTTCAATAGTCTTCGTTAAATCAAACGATATTTAGAATGAAAGTCGACCGATTTAAAGTTGAAAGATGTTTACTGCGGTTTTCCGGCCTAATGATATAAGAGCTCATTAATGGATGACCGTAGTAGCTTCAGTTTTCAGACTAGTTCGACTGTCCACTACGTCAGGGTAGTAGCACACAAACTGTCATTAGTGCGACTGTGTTGGGAAGCTTTTGCTTCACACACTATGAGTGTTCTTGCGAGGACAAAGCCTCACCTCGTAAATATATGTGCCTACGTCATTCCATTTGTAAAAGGAGCGTAACGTGTAGGTGATATTTAACTTGTTGATAGGCTACAATTAATGTGATTCATCCAGGGGACTAGTTTTTACATAGGGCTGGCCAACTTAGGAAATGTCAAACCGGGAGTACTTGGGTGTTGAATGGTGAAGTGTGAAAATCAATATTAACATTTCAAACGCTTTGTATAGTTTCGCATATAACAACAGATGTATCGAATGTAAGCCCAAGTGATTTTTCAAACCTTCTCATACGTACATGTATGAGGTAAGAATCATTTCAAAGGAGTGTTTATTCCCCTATAACCTACTAAGGATTTTGCATCACTGTGTTCGCTTATTCTGTCAGTCATCGCATATAATAAATCGCACCTTTTTTGGGTTATTTGCTTTTTTTTAACAACTAGGACAATTTGAAAACATGTTCGCCTTGGGTCATTTTATTTGTATTCATTGTTAATTATTAATTTTTTGAATATGCAAGTGAGCATATAAATTTATTATATAACTTTTCTTTTAGTGTTTAGTTTTTAATAACTTGGTGAATTGGGTGATGCAAAGGCCGTGTTAAGCTGACATCGAAAGCGCCAGTTTTTTTAATAACTTTTGAACAGTTGAAAATGAGTTAAATTTCGCAATTACTTTCTTACAAACTGGCAGTGATGCGCATGCGCTGATACCACTTTCGACCATATCCGAAGATTTTAGACATGACAATAATGGCCTAAACAGTCTTAAACGAGTAGAAAATATATTAACTGCCCCGGACGCCGCCGCCGCCGCGCCCAATATATTTGACATTCGGCAGCGGCGTGCGAAAAACCACAAAAATCGGCGGAGGCGGCGTTTTTTGTGGCGGCGTATATCTTTACAACCAACCCCCTTAAAATTGGATTCACCCAATTGAGACACAACTTTGGTGTTTGATAAATGCTTTGCGCATCCCCGTAATCTACTTCAATTCTTACTTGTCGATAACTACACGCTTTGTTACAGACCAGTTAAAAATAGAAAACAATTCAAGCTTAAAACTTATATAAGCTGTTATTAAAATTCATAACACTACTGAATCGATTTGCTAGATGTATAGTCCTAGTTATATGTTCATTCATAGCAATAATTCGTTTTATTAGTTATTTAGATAAATAATCTATTATGCCGAAGATCACGCATTGCATAGGATTATATGGTATTAACAAATTAGATAAATCAGAGCAATTCGTGCTAAAGTTTATTACATTATAGGCAAGCATGAGTGAGATAAAAGTTCTTCTGTCATGCACAGCCTGAAGACCAAGCAATTTGTGACTGCTGGTATATGGCGGAAGGCCGTCTGGCCAATGAAGCATACGTAAAGCAATTTGTAAAAAAATTTTGAACTCTCTCAATTTTATAGGAGTTCTATTCATAGAAAGGATTCCATATTATTGAGCAATATTCAAGACCACTTCTGACCAAGGATATATAAATATGCCTTCAACGTCATAGAGGTCACTGGTGTTACGCCTACTTACCCAGCCATTGCAACAAATTTTGAAAACATGAAGTCAATGTGACTAGAAAAAGAGAGTTTGGTGTCAAAAATTATAGCCAAGTCTTTACTCTCTTGACAACGATTAAGATATTAACATTAGTTTGTAGATAAAGTATGTGGCAGTTGTCTTTATGGAATAAGACACAACACAGCATTTGTTTGAATTTAAAAATAAATATTGTCTGTGCATCATCCGGCAAAAGAGTGCAGATCAGACCGCTAGAAATAGCTTGACCAATAAATAGTATATTTGGTGAACTATATAGTTTTTAGTGTTATATTTCATCATTAAAGGGGAGGAGTGATAGGGAAAAACATATTGAGTAAAAAGTGCTAAGTCAGGAGAAAAATTTGTTTTGAGTGCGGAAATTGTGTCTAAGTCATAAAATAGCTGCTGTGGTTGACATACATGATTTTTATTTATCCTTTTCAAAGCTTCTACACTCAAAAGCATTACAAGTAAGGTATCCTCATTCACAGTTTTGAAAAAAGAAGGTTATTTCAAAAGTTATTCATTTTTTTTCATCTTCTGTAAAATTCGTAAAAGTTGACTTAGCACATTTTTCACATTAGAGCTTTCACTTCGAAAAAAAAATCCTCATCGAAAATCCTCATTAAAAAAAATCATAAAAGTTGTTGCTGTTGTTGTTGTAGCGATAAGGAACTCCCCGAAGGCCTTGGGAGTGTTATCGAGTTGATGGTCCTTTACCGGATGCAGATCCGGTACATTCCGGTACCAAGCTCGACCATCTCGGGAACGATTTGTTATGACCACATGCGACGCTTCTAGGCAATAAAAAGTATTTGAGAGTTTTATTTGAATATGCATTCAAGCATATACATACATTAGGCGGGTCGATTTGTGGGGAGGCAAAAAAATCGCCCATTGCTTTGTGAAAATCATATCTCTAGGGATCAAAATAAGAAACTTTGCCGAAGGAACCTTACCTCTAAAACGAATTCTGATGTCTCCCCCCTTTGGGTCGTATGGGCAATTTTGAAAAATCCCACTTTGAAATGCCTATGTTTTTTCTTTTTCTGGAGTTTATTTTTTCTGTTTAGAAATTTATTTAGTCAGAACATATGTAAATGAAAAAATTGAATAGAAAAGAAATTAAAAGAAATTATTAGAAATTAGCGTTTTTTACAACCCCCTTTTAAAACCAAGGCGACTCACTGTGACACAATTGCAGATCGTAAAATTGCTTGTGTTGTTTTTTTAAGCCACCACAAGACACAGCAGGTGTAATTGAATTGCCCCTACCCAAAAGTTCGACCCAAAGGGGGGACATCAGAGTTAAGTATGGTTCCTTCGGCAAAGTTTCTTATTTTGATCCTAGAGTATGATTTTCACAGAGCATGAGCAATTTTTAAATCGACCGCCCCTAATATATATACATGATATATTGCAATAACTGTTAACTATTCAGGGCTATATGACGTCCATTTAATTCAAAAAATATTACAATGCAATTACTTGGAAAACATTGACACAAAAAAAAACATCAACCGAAGTTGTATTAATTGCTCTTTTGTTTGCGTTTTTTCTATGCATTTCCTCTGTGTTTTTTCACCACATCCGAATTGATTGATAAAATATTTAATCAAAGGAAATGGCGAAGTGGATAATCACTCAATTAACTGCACTTAATTTTCAATATTTTTTTTGCTATTTGTGTATTTTGTGCATTTTTCGTTCACACACGCTCACAGTATATACATATATATTTTTTTTAAATATTTGCTAGCAAATAGCGAACAAAAACTGTCGGCATGAAGGGAATAACAATAAAAAGTTAAGTCATATTATCAGTAAATATGCGAGTTTAATTGTTAATGCGGCTTCAAAGTATTTAATAGCTGCACTTATGAAGTCAGTTGCATTGCAAAATCATACGATTTAGTTTGTTTACCCTGTACAACAGCAACCTTTTTGTTGCACACAACTTGCACTATCTACTTATTCGTAGCACATATTCGAAAGCTTTCTCCAGCTACCTACTGTTAGCTCTGGGTGTACTTGAGAGAAAACTTCATCGAAAGTTATATGGACGTCTCGCGATATCGACGGCGAGTACGAAAAAAAACCCCAGCGGGTTAGGGGGCTTAGAATATACCCGTGGCCGGTATGCCTGTCGTAAATGCGAAATTGGTTCAAGGGGTTTTGTAGCGCAACCCTTTCAAGGGTTGTCAACGCAATTTATAGCTCTTCTCCAACCCAATTGTCAACCTCACCCACTCGTGCGATTCTATCTCTTTAGCACCGAGGCTCTGACGACCCCAAGTTCCTCATGGATATAGGAGGTGGGTGGGCGGAATGGCCTAGAAGGTTTCATGTGGTTATACCAAATCGTTTCCGAGATGGTCGGGCAAGTACCTTATATGGAGGCTTGTTACTGGAACGTACCGGGCCAGGACCATCACATCGATAATACTCCCCACAACCTTCGGAGAGTGTCCTTATCGCTACAATAACAACAACAACAACACAACATGAAACAAATTTAATGATGCGTTCTAGGATACTTTTATAATGGCCATGCTATGCGAATGAAAGAAGATTATCCGGCACAGAAGGTATAATATCCTGTGAAGCTAGAGGGGAGACTCATTCTCCGAAGGCAAGTGGAGAACAATTTCAATTGCCTTGCTGTTTCCAAATTAGAGCATCAGAACAACGACTGTAGTGCTTTTTGGACTCCCAAAACCGTTATAAAGATTAAACGCTAATTACGTATACATACATATTGGGCGAATTTTAACATCACTAAATAAATGCACAACAACAAAACATTAAAGCAAGCTACATAAACACATTAATCATCATTTACACACATTACTCACGCACACACATGTAGTCATCAGCAGAAATAGTTACTCACCCACACACACGCATATGGCTATAAGAGAAACATAAACTACAAATAGGTATCATCATCATATATATTATTTCTATTTGCTGTTTTTATGTACGGACCCTTTTCGCTCTTATTTGGAATCCAAATCTATAAATAAAGTTTTGGTTGTAAAGATGGAGATTCGGCTATTAGCGAGCTTTGGAGCAATTTTAGTCGTAGTGCTTTTGTTTAGCTATATTTTATTAAATAAATTGTTAAAAATAACGATTATCAGCACACAAATAAATCTATTTGTACTATGCCCCTATTGTGAATATTTGCACGGTTGCTATTGTACGCTAGATGGCAGCGCAAGATGTAAGTTTTACTTGATTGACGGCAGTTGCTATTATATGCTAGATGGCAGCGCAAGCTGTAAGTTAATAGAACAGCTGATTTCTGTTGATATAGATAAAGACTTTTATATTGGTTGCGCAAGATGCGCACGGGTCAGGCTCGTACATGTATATAGCTAATAACCAAGCAAGGGATACAATTGTTCAGGAATACAGTTTCGCGAAATGACTAGACCTTGGAGAAATGGATGAACGAGAAAACTGCGAGTATAAAAGCAGCGCAAGCTGAGGATCAGTAATCAGTTTGATTTAAACACGATATTAGTTGTGAAGTATAATTGTGAAGTACTACTCTCAAATTAGTCTAAATAAAGACCAGTTATTCCGTATTGCAAACTTGGAGTTATTTATTCGACAGATCAGCGATTCGAACGTTAGTAGAAGGTGCATAAAAATCGGAATCCCCTAAATTCATTACAATATATAGTATAAGTAAACGCTCAAAATTCAGCTGTCGAATTTTCTGAAAAACATGTTTTTAACTGATCGCGGCTTTGCCCGGAATTGAATTGAACCCAGGATCTTCGGTGTGGAGGCGGATAACACTACCGAAATGTGTTTAAGATTTTCTGTTATATAAAAAATTTTACTTTACACGCTTTGGACGGAAATTAATAACAAACAATCTTCTAAAAAAAATTTTAAAAACTAATTAAATTTTATTTGGTAATAAAAATGTATTGTTCGATAAAATTTAATGCTCAAAGAGGCCTATCGAAACAACTCAAGTCCATAACAATAATTAAACAAATTTAGCCGTTGTTATTGTTATGCTATATTTTTTAGTTGTAATTAGAACAAAAAAGTGTCCATAAAATTGCTTAGCAGCCGTCAGTTGCCTTGCTCTAAATTCGTCTTTGTTCTGTCATTCGGCTATCTGAAATTTTTTAACAATGTGGTCCAAGAAAAAGTGTTGTGTTTTTGCAGTTTTCCCAAAATAGAATTGAGACAAGTCAATAGTTTTTGGTGGATCTTCTGATCAAATTTCTATTAGATATAGTTAAGAAGGGCATATGTTTTAACTCCGGCTTCTAACGACAAATCAACAAAGCGACTGGAAATGTGTAAGGTTTTTTAAGGATAGAAACACATTTGAAAGTTCACTTTCAAGTGGGACTGTAAAACTATTCGTCATTTAAGTGCCACGAAAGGCATCTCAATAACAGACATACATACATACGTACTATATGTACGGTCCGGTTCTTCTGTGAATTTTTCAACTGCAGTTGAAATTGCGCCTCGCTTAAACGCATTGGATTTTACTGCTCATCACAGTTTAAGTGGCCAAGATTGAATTTTTATTCTGAGCTAACTGTAATTTATACTTGCACTGCCTTAGGGGATACTGCCTTAGGTAGTTCTGTTAAGCTGCAAAATAGAGTTCTTTAATGGACATTTATTTTTCTACACCTATTTTTTCAATGCGGGTGACAATTTTACTCGCTTCTGACCGTTGAAAATACACCCGAGCCGTTTCAGATAGCGTGCATTTGCTGTCTTTTTCTGTTTGCTTCACCTGGTGATTCCACCATGCAATGGGTCCAACAAGCTACGGCAGTTTTCTTAAATTTTCTTTTTTATTTTGTTTCAATTGTCATAACAATAACAATCATAAAAAATTATTGTTAAGGCCTTGAGCTTGAATCGAATTCATGGTCGTTTATTAAGTTTTTAATAAACATTTTGAGAATTTTATACATTTTTATTAATTTCTAAATTTTAAAATTTTTCGAAAGTTTACAAAAAATAAGAGAAGAAAAATACTATCGAAAAAATTTGCAACTAATTTGTACTGCAATTTTTTTAAACGCAAATGTTCGTGTGTTTGTGTTATAAGAATAATGATGATGCATTCTTTGTTTGATTTCAATGTTAAAATTTTCTCAGTATCGCATTGATTCTTTATTGAATACCGACAAATTAATTGTTGTTGTGTTAGCTGTCGATTTGACATTAAGTTCGTACATTGACTGACAGCTCTGGAGGTTAGTTTGAATCGTTAAGCGTTAAGACGGAGAGGAAAAGTATTTTTTATCGATTCGTTTGCAAATTATGCGCTAGATGAGAACTAACTTTCCGAGTAGTAAAAAAATAAATAGCGTTTGCAATGAGAACAGCTACAACAAGCTAAACATTAGCAACAGCGCACCAGCAATTTTATAAATTTTATTCGTGGCGTATTGCCGTGGTGTTGTCTAATCACTGCTATTGTTGCTAGCACTGCTGTGGCTAAATAACTGCAACCACTTCCAATTTACATTTTTTGCCTTTAGTTGTCCTTGGGCTTAGCTGCAATTTTGTTATTTTCTTTCTTTCTTCACTATTTTTTTGCCTTCACATAGATAAATACTAATGGTTTTAGGGTTACCAAATTTTTTGAATGGTATTCCAGTTAATATAACACAGTTTGCAATTTGAGCCAACAATTTACCTAAATTACATCGTGCATAGAGAGATCGTTCTCCTTCAAGGAATACTGCCTGGCAGCGTTCAATAACATTAAACCCGACTCAATCATTAAGGTACTGACTGATCTGGGCATTGAATCTCAGTGGTGGGTCTTATGCACCAATTGCTGCTATGCAGGGTAGTACATGCAGAACTTGCAGGGGTATCGGTGAGCAGGTTCGTCAGTAGGGGAACTCCCCAAGGTGGAGTCCTATCCCCTCTGCTGTGGGTCTGGGCGGTGAATCAGCTGCTAAGTGACATGGAGGAGGGGAGGGGCTGTAAAGCTATAGCATATGCTGACGACCTTGCCTTGGTGATAAGTGGGAAGTTTCCACAAACACTCTGCGATATGATGCAGGTGGAATTAAGAAGGGTCGAAGCATGGGCCGTTGATAATGGTCTGGGCGTGAACCCAAATAAAACGGAGCTGGTGCTCTTTACGAGGAGGTATAAGATACTACGTCTCTCAACTCCAGTGCTGGCAAACACAGGGCTTAAGTTCAGTGAGTCCGCCAACTATTTAGGGCTCACACTTGATAAGAAATTGAACTGGACACAAAACACCACGGAACGTGTCCGCAAGGCCACGGTTGCCCTCTACACATGTAAAGGGGCAATTGAACGGAAATGGGGTATCTCCCCTATGATAGTACATTGGATATACACGGCCATAGTTAGGCCAATATTACTATATGGGGTGGCGGAATGGTGGCCCGCCCTGAATAAATCCTGGACGGTTCTTGCTCTTCAAAAGGTGCAAAGATCTGCCCTACTATGCGTAAGCGGAGCCATCCGCACAACGCTAACGGAGGCTATGAATGTAATACTGAACCTACTACCCATAGATATAGTAGGCATTAAATATGCAGCATGTGCAGCTATCAGGCTGAGGAAACTGACCACATGGTCGCACTGCAAACATACTGAAATTCTCGACAGATTCTGCATACGAGAATGGACAGATTTCCGCAAACCACATACCAACTTTAACAAGGGATACGAGATATTAATCCCTGAGAGGGAACATGGGTGAATGACCCTGATTGGTCCACTAACAGCATTCAGATCTACACAGATGGATCTAAACTGGATAACAGGGTCGGGAGTGTCTATTCGGAACGATTGGAGATACAAAGATCGTTTCGCCTTCCGGATCACTGTAGCGTATTTCAGGCCGAGCTTGCGGCCATACAAGACGCTGTGGACTGCCTTAGAGAGAAGGCCGTCTCTCAGAAGCACATTTATATTTTCTCAGACAGTCAAGCAGCACTGAAAGCCCTTGGCTCTGTCACAGCTAACTCTGAAACTGTAGTAGGCTGTCGCAGATCACTTAACGTGATGGCTGAACAGTTTACTCTGTATCTGGTATGGGGTTCCGGGACATAAGGGCATACCAGGTAATGAGATGGCGGATGAGCTCGCGAGAAAGGGTACCTCCCTTCTACTTTCGCCATCCTGGAAGAGGTTGGGCAGCCGCTCTCCACCTGCAAGCTCAAGATAAAGGAAGCTCTACTGATGGAAGCGGGAGCCAGGTGTAAGCATCATGATAGATGCCACACGGCAAAACTCACATGGCCGGAATGGAATGAGAAGAGATCGCGAGAGTTTCTCACCCTCCGTAACAGGGATATTTCCTTAGTTGTAGGTCTTCTTACGGGTCATGTTTGTATTGGACCGCATGCGGAAAGGATTGGCGCTCCATTTAATGATTATTGTAGAAGCTGCGGCAACGAAGAAGAACCTGAAACTGTTAGGCATCTACTCTGTGAATGTCCAGCGCTCGGTAGAAGAAGGCAACGTTTTATGGGCAAGATGTTTCTCGTAGATCTGACTGATATAGCTGAGGTCAATACACGACGCTTAATTAGCTTCATAAACTCAACGAACTGGTTTGATTAGGAACAAATCCGTGTGGTTTCACAATGGGCCTATAAAGGCCTAAGTGTGCCGCTCCAATGTGGACGGCAGCCACTTGAACCTAACCTAACCTTTTACCTAAAACTACTCACCAGCCTTACTTCCATATTTCATATTTTCGCCATCGAAAACTGGTCTCTGTTTGAGTTTCGAAATCGGAGACATATTGGTGTTTTGGTTAATTGTGTCCAACTTGAAGAACTCGGTTCAATTGAAATGGGTCTATGATCTAAATGGAATTGTAAGAGGATTCAAGGGATTGATAAGCGCAATAAAAAGCTGTATAGCCTTACAGCTTTCTCAACCCAATTATCAACCTCACCTAGCCGAGGGAAAATCCTGTGACAAATGTGAAAGTATCATACAAATATTTAGCAGGCGAGGCTCTGGCGACCCCAAGTTCGGGTTGGTACCTTAATGGTGCTTGATACGGGAACGTACTGGATATATGTTCAGATAAGGACAATGAACATGGAGAACAATTCTCAACACCTTCGGGGAGTGTCTTTATCGCTTCAACAACATGGGCTTGTAAGCTGCGAAATATTATATTTATATATTTATATAAAAATGAAAGCCATCTTTCACAAAATTTAAAATTTTAAAATTTGAAAACTTTCTGAAAGGGTTAAGATTTTTTCTTTTTGACATTATAGTCCGGTTCTTTATGAGATAATTCAATCAGTCTTTTTTAAATACACTTTGACTACAGCTACTTATTTTGAAAACAATTTTTTTCATCTCTCACCAAAATTGGGAAAATGTCCTGGGCCACAGGTAATATATTTATGCGTCTAAAAAGAGGAGTCCTCAGGCCAATAGCCCCAAAACGCTTAAAGCAGGAGAGGTGGAAAAGGATCTCGAGAACCGGAAAGTATCGGCATATGACGGGGGAAAAGGCGCAGTGGCAGAGGTGCACGATCAAATCAGTGGTGCTGAGAACTTTAAGAAGAATCAAAATATGCTAAAAGCAGGAGCGGTGGAAAAGGACCACGAGGACCTGAAAGTAGCAGAGAAAGACAAGAGTAAATGCGTAGATGTGGAGGTTTTGGAAGTGGACATACAGCTCAATGATGCTGCGAGTCTAACAAAGACGCTTCGAACAGATGAGGGAGAAACGGACCTCATAACTCGGAAAACAGCGGGAAAAATCCTTTACGGCGCTGCGAGTCTTACAGATAAACCTCCAACACAGAAAAGTGGCATCGAGCGAGCTCCTCGTTCGTTTGATGTTGCGCTGATACAGGAGCCATGGCTCTCATCTGGAGGAAAGGTTTCTAGACTCACGCTCAGCGTTTATTACGCAAAGACGGAGAGCAGGGTTAGTGCTGCATTCATGGTAAAGAAACACCTATACTCGTGCATGCTATCTAACTTCAGCACAGAAGACCTAGCGGTAGTCGCAATAGAGAGAAAGAAAGAACCATCCCTTATCCTGGCATCCTTCTACATGGCCCATAACGTGGAAGCCCACCAGAGGAGTTCAAAAGGATGGTGGATCAAGAAGGGTGCAGAGGACAATGTGCTTGATATCACATTGAGCTCTGAGCAGGATATATTGGGATATGAATGGAGAGTCCTTGACAGGCCATCATTCTCAGACCATGCATATATCAGCTTCAGAATCCCCCTAAAGAGGGTAGAGAAGGCGAAACCCTTTAGAAACCCTAGGGCAAACGGACTGGTACAAATTTCAGAAATGTGTATCAGAAAGACTGGCGCAACCTAAAGAAGTTACCGCCGTAGAGGAGCGAGAGGTACCAGGAACTTGGGGGTGGGGAGGAGGGAATGGCCTGAAGGTTTAATGTGGCCACATAAATCGTTCCCGAGATGGTCGGGCTAGCACCTTAATGGTGCTATGGTACCGGAGCGTACCGGATCTGTATCCGGCAAAGGATCATCACATCGATAACACTCCCCAAAGCCTTCGGGGAGCAACCTTATCGCTACAACAGCAACAACAATACAAGGTACCAGGATTAGTGACAAATACCAAACTTGAATGGGCAATGAAAACGTTTGCTATGTTCAAATCGCTGGGCCCAGATGGAATATTCACTTCTATGCTGCAGATGGCCGTAACACGATTATTGAATGGCTAGGAATAATCTTTGAGGGTTGCAAAAAGCCGAGACCCAGTGGCACCATTATAAAATGATGTACAACAGGGAGCACCTAAAATCTATGAACTTTTGGTGATAGAAAATTAGAATTAGAACATATAATTAAACTTCGATAAAAATATATATCAAAAATGTTATCTTGGTACAGTTTTGCATTAAACCAATTGATGTAAATGTGTACTCTTGACATAAGAGCCTTCATTCACTTCAGTGAGTGACAGTGAACCGAAGTGCAATTTTTGGTATTATATTTTGGTGAGTGGGATCAGGTGGAAACGATTTAAAATCCCTTGGTGTGACCAATTGGCGCCGGTTGGCAGAGAAAAGAAGCGACTAGCGCGCCTTGTTGGACGGCCATAACCGTTTAAACGGTTAAGCGCCAATTAAGTAAGTAAGTAATAGTGGTGAGTGTGAAAGTCAGTGGCTGTTACGCAAAGTGTCATGGCGTCATCCATAATCTGGCCCTTAATTTTGATTTGAAACCATACCGTTTATAATTTAAACCCAACTAAGCATAATAATTTTCATAAATATTTTCACAATTTGAATTCTAAACCAATAGGGTTCGGTCTTAAAGGTAGTCCAGAAATGTTTTGAATTTATAATCGAATCCTACTGCGTATGAACCATCTGTTACATGAGTTGATGTCTTATATTGATAAGAGAATTAAATTTATCAAAGATACTTTTATTAATTTAAAATTTTTTGCTTGCCGTTGGCACAACATCCCGTCACTGATTTTGAGGTACAATAATGCGATTTGTGTCAAAGGTTGCAACGGAATAATTACAGGAATTTATGTTGCTCGTTCGAGTTGGTTTCTTTCCTCATTAATCTCAGGCCGAAAATCGTTTTTAATTGTCATAAGACAAAGTTAAACTCAAATACACACATATACATACATAATGAATGTACGTTTGTACGTGCATGTATGTACATATGTTTATATGAAGTTACTAAAGTTTGCGCTTCTTAAAAGTTCTATCCCAAATAAAAATATAAACTATGTAGGTAAACCAAACTCGTTTTTGCTAGCCATTTATTTGACAATCATTAATTGCAATTACAAACTTTCTTTTAAAGTTTGAGTATGATTTACATTTAATTTCTTCATGTTTTTATTATCAAATTTCCATGAAATCAGATCAACAATTAAATTTTCTCTTTGACTTTGTTTTTTTTTCTTTTAATATCAAGTCAAATGCTGCCAATGGTTTGTTATTGGCAAAAATAAAAACATAAAAATGCATATATACATACATACACACATATTGGCATATAGTTTAAAACTGTAATTATTCGTACATGATTAGTGAATTGAGTACATGACAGTTCCTAGATTGTCTAGACAGCTTAGCCGATGAAGACAAAATACATTAAATGTATAGGGGATAGTTACCAAAGAGAATCAAATTACCTTCCAAAAGATAACAGTTTTTTCAAATTATTTAGGCAATTCATAAGGTACCATCTTATGCCCATTGTTTTAATAAAATTGTGTATTAGAAACTATGGAAATTACTTTAAATTAAAAACCAGGGCGAATATATACAAAGTGGTGTTAAAGCGAATTTAAACCAATTCGCCGTATATAAGAACGCCACGTCAAAAGAAAGTTTGCTTTGATGTCGATTAACTGACAAATTGCTGAACCGAGGCGCTACTTGGAAAAGAAGAAGAAACCAGCTGATGGGATGACAACACCTTGCACTTAATTCGGCTTGCTTAAAACTTTAGAATGATAAGGGCACCCTTGAGTTGCCTATTATTGTTGAAAGTTAATATAAACAAACAGGAATACAAACTTTGATAATAATTACGATTATGAAAATAGTTTCGAAACATTGCGAAAATCATCCCGAAGTAGTATTTAAATGATTCCGAAAACAACGCTGAAATTCCTGGATAGTCTCGAAGTGATCCCGAATCAATCATAAGAACACTTCAGTTATTCCGATATTATCCCGAAATATTTCCGAATTTATCCCCAAAGCAAGTCCTCCATGATCCAAAGATAGTCCTTACATGATATAAAAAATAGTACAGAAATGATCACGTAACAACATTAAAATTACAACAACTAAAGTGAATGCGTTTGTAACACTTCAACCATCGTAGGAGTGCGAGTTCAAATCCCACTCCCGGAGAAAAGGCTTTGAAGAGATTTACAAGGTATAATCGAAACAGCTGTCGCTTTGTCCGTCCTGATGTCATGTTTAAATTTTTCCCAAATTATTAAATAAATTAACCGATAAACATTTCCGTAATTATTTCGAAATCGTTCTGAAATAGTTCAAATAATCCAGACAATACTTGATTTCCAAATTATGCCAAGATAGTATCTAAATCCCACTTTCCCAAAAATATCGAAGTGGTGAAAAAAAGACCTTTGTGGACTTTTGCATACTTTCAAGTGCGCTTTAGTGAAATTATCGAAAAAACAACAAAACCGTGCCAAGCTTCAATTCATTAGAGGTCATGTCTCTCAACTACTCACAACTTTAAGCCATATTTTCAAATGTTGTTTTGTGATTAGTAAAGGTATGTATGTATATTGTGTCCCCATTAACCAAAAAAAAATCACTCCACCTTTGTTTTGCTCACAAGTTAGTCACCCTAGCTACAAATTACATAGATTTGAAACTAATTGTGTACAATTGAAATTTTGTTAAGTCAGTCACAAAATTTCCCAACACAATTTCTTGCATTAAACAAATATTCGCACACAAAAACGCAATTTATGCACAAAAAAACTTAAGGCGAAATTGCACAATTTTAGAGCTAACAGCGCGCCCTTAGCGCTATAGCAGTTACTTAAAATCCAACCCACAGACGGACGAACGGACGGACGGACGGTAGCAACTGCCATAAGCAATATAATGCAGGCGCGGAAAGGCGGTTAATTCGTTGGCGCTGAAATTTAAACGTGCAACTATTTGAAATTATTTTAAGAAACTCAACCGAAGGCAATGCCAAATAGTAGGAGACTTGCAACAAAAACGAATGCATAAATATGTATATAATAAAGATATTATGTGAAACTTTGTGGAAAAATGAAATGATAATAAGTACCGTTAGTTCCTAAAGTAAGGCACAATGAAGCGCGAACCAATTCGCACGGCTAACTTTTTTATTGCTTGTTGTAAAAATGGCACAGTTTCTGGTTGTTAAAGTTTTAATAAAACCTAAAAAAAATAATAATAAAAATGTAAGGTACAACAAAAAAAATTAAAAAAGAGATACAAACATAAATAAGTAAAATGAATGAAGCGAAACCACTGATAATTTCTGGCTCAGACAAAATTGTTTTGTTGGTTGGGGGGGGTTGGGGTGTAAGAAGGGGTAAGATAAGCATACAAGCAATTATGAGTGTAATAGTTGTAACAATGAATGAATGAATGGGAGCCACACAAGAAAAAAGGCTAAAAAAAACTTGCAATCACAATTTTAATGCACTCACCGCGCAACGCTTAAGCCCTGATCCGCAATCTCTGCTCCTATTGTTTTTGTTTTTGTCGCAGACGCCAGCACCAAAGCAAAGCTAACAAAACAAGTCAGACGATTGCGATAAGAGCACTGTGGGGTATAATTTTAGCGATTTATTTTTCCCAAGGTAAGCAATTTCCATTTTGTTTTTTATGTTGATTTGATAAATATTTTCACGTTCGAGCATTTTTTTGCTTTTCTTAACCCTGCAATGCAAACGAATAAATTGCTTGATTAATCGAGTTGTTCAGCTTGGTTCCTATAATGCGAAAATTAATTGAAATTCTAGACACATACAAATATATGCAAACAGAATAGAAGGGCCCATTCTAATCCATCCAGTTCTTAACCAATTTTGATTTATTGGCACTTTAAATTGTAACGGGCTCAACATCTCGTTCTAAGGTTACAATAGAATAGTGTTACTAGCAGTTAGGCGACTCACTTTCCTTAAGAAGTCGAGGATAATATCTCGACCGAGAAAATTGCCTTAATTCCTTTCTGATTGCCTCTAACTGATAGCAAACCTGACTGTAAACTGGATGGGTAGGAGGTGCGCCCTTAGTATTTCTATGTTTCGGGACTGAATTGCTCCCACCCTATTCCACGACTACGTGTTACGGGATCAGCTCAAACAACATTTTGCTAACATTGCTTCAGTGCAGCAAACAAAACGCTAAGTGATAGAGTTCGGTAAAGGACTTCTGCACTATAAACAAAGTTGCTGAAGATGTCCAGGTAATCACTCCGTAAACTATAGTGAGTCTGACTTTCACGGTAAACATCCCTCTTGGGGTGTTGGAGTTACATCCCCAGAACTTGCCTGCAATGCGTATGTACACCATTACTACGTTCGTAGCCCTGGATACCCTGGTACTGTCAACAAGTTTTCTCCATAGTTGGGATACTCTTACCACAGTACTCCAAGGCGATTGATTTTGTCCCGCTGGAGAAGGGAACTATAACTGTCTTGCCAAGATTGCTATTTGGTCCTTTCAAAATTTTCCCATGCAATTATGACGATGTCATCGTGTATCTCTGGCGTTCACGGTCATAACTTGTACCGTGTCGCTCGAATACTGGTTTCTACTTTCCTTTTACGAAAAGCATAATAAATCTAAATAAAGATCGCAGTACATCGAGGCTAATTAGTGTCTACCCACACTCTGTTGTGGACTGTGTTGTCAAAGGTTCCTTCTATGAGCAAGAAGGCGCAAATAACCACTGATCCTCACTCTAAAAGTGGTGCTGAAGACGGGCTGATCGTGATATAGCGGATTTCGATGACAGGTGCTCGACCCTATTTCATTATCTATGATTTTTTCCATTGATTTCTGAGCATACAATCTTCGACTGGCTTTATTAAATAAAACATCGTCGACTTGAGAAAATAAACTAGGTACTATTTATGTATTTGTTTTTTGGGCTAAATTTTAAATCATAGCCCATAGTCAAAGTGACCACACAAATTTAGTTGAAGTATAAAATTGTCTGATTTGTTACATATCGCACACCTATGTAGATCAAAAGCGGTGCTACTCAAAAATATGAAATTTCGAAATTGTGAGTACCACTGGCCTCCCCAATGCAATATCTACCAAACTATGTGCACGTTTAATTAATATCTCCACTACACTGGCTCGGACGTCTGGGCCCGTATTACGTGTTACGATCCGTGATCCGAAACTCATTTTTAAATCACAATAGCTCTGAAATGGTGGGTCAGATGAATGGCAAATGCGAGCTAGTGACAAATAGTAGTCGTTAGATCCATAAACTATTATAATTTTTAGAAATAGTTTCACAGTTGCATAGTTATCGCTTGAGTGAAAATAGCTTTCAGTCACTGATCGTCTCACGTAATACGGGCCATGTTCATAGCGTTTTCTAATTTTGACGATTTTTTAGTTGATTCCTGTTTTGATCAAATACACGATATGTACATACATATGTACATACATATTTAGACTTTTGTTAGTGATTTTTTATTGTTTCAAACTGTTCGGTTTAAAGTTACATTTTGGTAGACACAAACGACATTGACGCCTGGGCGAATTTGGCCGAACATTTGGTACGACTAAATGCAATGCAAAAGTACTCAACACAAAAACAATAATATTAAAAGGGGTTAGCAGTATTGCAATTACATTGTTACTTGTTTACAATATTTTTTTTTAACTTTTATTCAATTTTATTTATTTTTTCTTCGTTTATTGCACGCTCGACTAACCCATTTGGCTTTCAATCTTATGACGAACATCCCGCAATTGAATACAGATTGTAGCTGATGATGGAGTAGATATCAAAAACAGATGTTCATATATTAGGGTGTGACATTTTGAAGTGATGGTTAGCCGAAATTTGATTTCTACTTACATTTTGAAGAGTAATTTGTGATCGGGCCTTATTTAATATTATTCTTTTCTACTTTTAAGTGAAATATAAAGATGTTTTGGAAATCCGTCCCTCAAACGTGCAAAGCTACTCAGCACACTCGGCGTACAAATGGCGTACTTTTATTTTACATTTGATTTCCAACCAGATATTAATTCAGTTACAAGCTTTGGTAGCATGAGTTAGCATGGAAAGCCCCATGTTGTTGGCTTACATTCAATAACCTCCATCAGTAATTTTGATGAAAATCAGTTTTGGGTGGTAAATCATGTGTGCCTAACCTTTCATAAATTACATTAATGTGAGGTTGAAAAACTTAAATGATATTAACTTTTTATAAAAGGCAAAATTCTCTTTCAATAAATTTGTTTATTCTCCGATGTATGTACTTGTACACATGGTATTATAACTTAAATCGGATACCCTTACTTATGTAAAACTAGCTTTACCAGGCGCACGTTGTAACGCCCGAGATCGAATGGATGTTGCGTTTTTTTTCTGTTTTGTTTGTTGATAATTTAATTTATTGTTCTGTAAATTGAATTGAATTTTGTACGCATATTTGGTGAAATTTTCTGTTAAAACATTTTATTCTTGTATCTTATTGTATCTTATTTTATATTATTGTATTGCTTTTACCGCTGATGATTGTTGCTTTGATTACATCCGAAGAAGCATGACTGGTGAGCCAACTTTCAAAGTTGATATATGCGCAGGCGTTCCTTTTGGTTCTAAGGAGTATAGAAATTCATTTGGATAATTCACAATTTTATCTTCATCTGTAACTGTGTCGATCGATTTATATTTCGTCACTTCACCAGGAAATTGATTTTGAAAGCGATCATTGATTTGTTAACATGATCATTTTTGGGAGCTAAGATAGTTCTTTCGCATAGCCAAAAAACAAAAGCATTTAAATTTAAAATTCTTAATTCTGAAATATGAAAAACTTTCGTCTTGATCGAAGGAACCTCGAGCCAAAATTTCGTGATGATCGAAGTATAGCAAACACGTTTTCATAGGGAACACATACACAGAATTTAATTTTTATAGAAGACTAGCAGACCAGACAGACGTTGTTAGGCCCTAAATTTGGTCTATCTGCATACATCTTAATAAGCTCTTTCCGTCTAACTCTGCCTCCCCCCTCTTATATTTTTCTTAATCTTTTATTCACTCCTCCCTCCGCCTTTTTCGATTCATCTATCTCTATTTCGTCTCACTCTATCTCTTTCTCTGTCTCCTTCTCCTACCCTCTTTTCTCTTCTCTCAAGTTCTTCTCATTCTCCTTCATTTCTTATTGCCAGTCCCAGAGGGTGGTCCTAATCCCAGTCCCAGTCCGTCTCTGGTCTAGCTCCCGGAAAAAAGGATCGTAAATACTAATACAGGCAAATTAATACACCAAATTTCAGGCAAATCGAATAGGACGTACATAGGTACATATATAGGTATGTGGGTATTATTAATTCATGTGTTTATTTCGGCTTCACATGCTTATTTATCAGTTTTGCCCAGGTTGATGCTACTAAATCTAATATTACATGGAAATTACTTTAAAGCTGTCAGCAATAATCGTCACTGTATGGTGGTGGTTGACAATGTTAGGTCTCTCCCGTTCGTCGCCTGCTCCGATGTTCCACAGGAAGCATTCTGGCCCAATTTCTTTGTCTTGTTTATCAATGACATTTGCTCTTGCTTTTCTACAGTAAGATTTCTGCTGTACGCGGATGACCTTAAAATATATTCTATAATCAATAGCCTTCATGATTCCGAATTGATGCAATTAAATTTGGATAAATTAAGTAACTGGTGTAAAAATAATCGGCTAACACTCAACATAAGTAAGTGTTTTCATATTACTTTTTCGAAACGTATGATATCATGATACCTCATATCATATATCTAATACGCCTTTGTCGCGGGTAAGTGAAATTAAGGATCTTAGGAGTAATTTTCGACTCGAATTACTTTTGCAAGCCATATTAACCTTTGCATTTCAAATTCGTATGCCATGCTGGCCTTTGTTAGGGCGTGATAGCTTGGATTTTGCCGACCCTTATACACTTAAGCAGTTATTTTCGGCATTTGTGCGTTCCAAGCTTGAGTATGCCTGCTTCATTTGGTCGCCATACTACAGTTGCCACATAGTAAGAATTGAACGCATCCAAAAGGTATTTTTAAAATTTGCATTACGCAACTTACGTTTCTCGGAGCCTATTCCGACTTATGAAGCGCGATGCTTATTGATTAGTTTAAAATCAATGCCGAGCAGGAGAACAATTTTGTCGCTGTCATTCGTTTTTGATTTGTTTCGGGGTGTTTGTTGATTGTCCCGTGCTCCTTGAAAGGATTCTAATAAACATTCCAGCTAGAGCTCTGCGCTAGCTCGGAGTTTCTTCCATGTTGGTATTTCTAAAGCTCTTTATGTGAAAAATGCTCCAATTACTAGAGCTTTAATTGAGTTCAACAGAATTGCTAGATTTATCGAGGTAGATTTTCAGGTTCGAAAGATCGCTTTTAAGTTCTTTAACACTCTTTATAAATAAAGTATTTGAAGTGTTAAAATTATTGTTTAATATATATAATATATATATGTCTAAATAGCCTATAAGATTTGTATGCTGATTGGCTTAAATAAATAAATATAAAAATACTTTCATTTGATATCCATAATACACATTGTACAGGTATCCGGGTCGAGGTTTTGGCCTATATCTCAAGACCCTTGCCACTCAGCGATATAAAATTACTCTGCAGTAAAGCACACATCAACAGCTTTCATTTGCTATCCATATTACACACACCTTCTAGGGGTATCCGGGTCCACGTTTTGGCCTATATCCGAGACTCTAGCCACACAGCGATATAAAAATTACTCTGCAGTAAAGCACACATCAACAGCTTCAATTTGATACCTATAATGTAAAAACACATCCTAGTATTACCCTGATCCACATTTTGGCCTTTTGCTCGAGACCCTATTCACCCAGGGATATGAAAATTACCCTGTACTAAAGCACTCATCAACAGCTTTCATTGGAATCCAATTGTATAAAAACATTCTAGGGGTGCCCTGGTCCACGTTTTTGGCCTATATCTCGAGACCCTAGTCACCAATAGGTATGAAAACTACCCTGTAGTAAAGCAGTCAGCAACAGCTTTCATTTGATATCCATATTGTATAAACACATTCTAGGGGTGCCCGGGTCCACGTTTTTGGCCTATATCTCGAGACCCGAGTCACCCAGGGGTACGAAAAATACTCAGTATCAAAGTACTCATAAACAGATTCCATTTGATACCCATATTGTACAAACACATCCCAGGATTACCCAGGTTCACGTTTTGATCTCAAGACCCTAGCCAGAACGGGATAAAAAGTATCCCATGTCCGTTCCCTGGTTATAAGCTACCTCTCCACCAATTTTCAGCCAAATTGGTTCATCCGTTCTTGAGTTATGCGTAGTGTAACTAACACGACTTTCTTTTATATAGTATTTTTCTAAAAAAAATCATAACTCAAGAATGGCTAAACCGATTTGGGATTTCAAAATCAACTAACCATCATCTCTCCTTCCTGTATCTTTCCTAAAAATTTCATGGCAATCTTTCTATCCGTTCTCGAGTTATGGAGTGACAATCAAAAATGTACACTTCTTTTTATATATATAGAACATTATGAGTATAGAAAATACTATTTTGATTGAGCAAAAATTATACATTTTTACCATGAAGTAAGGGCTGTTGTGATCTAGAACAAATTGGTATTGAAAATGAGCGAAATGCGACCGTAACTATGCCTGAAATTTAGAAGGTGGATTGTCCTTGATATTATATTAGGAGTAGATGAAAATCATCGAAAGGTTTACCATAATAAAAGGTGCGACATACATATTTATAGTATGCTTCTTCATGAAGAGGTTAAAGACAGTTTTTATAAGAATATTTTATGGCTATACTGTTTGTTGTGAGAGTAAACTGATCGCTGAGGAGCCACGTCGACTTTTTACATTAGCTCTGAAGCCATATAGGTATGCTTGCAAAGTGAAATTCGCCAGCGTTGGTATTTTTGTGCAAGGGAGGTGGCACCGCCCCCTTTTGGGTAGATACTTGCTATTGTCACCGATTAGGACTTCTACTAAGCTGACAGAACTATTTATTTATAACTAATGTAGAGTATATTCGTGTACACCCTAATGATTAATGTCAAGCGATTCCATGGAGTTGCACATTCAAGATAGTGAACCTGGGCTTCAAACACAAACAAAATAAATAAAAACAACAACACTGCATTTTTCAAACATTTGATATGATTTTCCGCATTACAGGGTGTGACAGGTGTGCCTGCATTTGAACTTACCGTTAAGTCTATTGCTGTTTTTTGTTTATTTGGGGTTAAAACGTCAATATGAACGTAATTTTTACATACACACATTGAACTGAGTCACAAACACTCATTCATCAATACGTTTTGGTTGCAGGTTTACATACATAGGTTGGCTTGAAACTGACGATGTTTTTATTTGTGTTTGACGCACTTGAATTAATTTTTGTTATCATTTTATTTTATTTCAGTGCGCATGCATACAACGTACTTGAAACATACATATGTATGTCCATATGTATGCATGTACCTATTTATATATGACAATGATTATTACCGCTTCAACGGTTTTCATATAATCACGGAGTTTGTGTTTTTGGTGTGAAAAAGTTAATATTCCTTGCTTAAATCCAGCCATTTTATTAATACATATAATTAATTCAATAAAATTTTTATTCTATACATTTTATTATTAAATTTTTTTGTGTTCCATCATTCATTCACATAACACCGACTACCAATGCCGTTGGTTGGTTACTCGTCCGATCACAGTGCATTGGCGAGCTTAAAAGTTGGCAACGATACAGTGGATCGTGCAAGTGATCAACACCATCAAAGTAATGAGATGATTGAATTGGAGAGCGCAGAACTGACAAAAGGGCACCAACAAACAAGACGAGTGGGGTTAATTTGCCTGTTTGCTTTTTCTGTTGAAATTCAATCGCACCATTGTGGAATGATGACTAAGTGTGATATCTTATCTGTCAACTGCCTGACAGATGTCAATATGCTACTTTTTAGCGTTTTGACAGGGTGTTCAATATGGCGGCGCCTATCTTCAGCGGGTCATAGAAAGAGATACAGATGAGACAGCGATAGTCAAATACAAAATCAGTGATCCAATCACCTTTGGAATTTTGACGTCCTATGCAGAAGATATCACACTTAGTTATCATTCACAATGCTACGAGCATTGAGTTTGTCGTTGGCGCTGAAATCAGCTGTCACTGAGCGTCAAATTGTGTTTTTTTGATTATGATTTTGAGCCGAAGCGACGCGGCGTCTGTGGTATTTCAATTATGAATTCAAAGTGATTTGAATGAGCATTAGAATTGAGTTTCATACTTTATACAAACGTAGTATGCAAAAATGTAGTTAAATTATAGAAAAAGTTTTTGGGTTTTCCCTTTCGGACGCATATATGTAGAAATGGATATGTACATATGTATGTAAACTAAAGATCACCTAAATAGGTTCAAGATTGAAAATGCGGCTCAATAGTCTAAGAGTCCCTGACTGCCAGACCTTCGTCATTTTATAAAAGCTGACACTTGTCAGCACACCTCTCCACCTGGCATCTTTAAAGCCAAAAATATAGACCCCACTTTCCCATTTTATCAAGTCTGATCTCAAAAATGTATATATCTCGATTTGCTCCAAAAAAACTTAAACAAACAAATTTTTTTAAAGATACAATTCTGAATCCAACTGCTACAAAACTTTAAACACGAAATTTTTCTAGAAATTCTGATAAAATTCTTTAAATTTTTACAAAACTTTAAAAAAATTGGAAATTTGATTTATGTGGTTTCTATTATAAATTAAAGAAAAAATAAATGAAAAAATATTAAAAATTCGCAAATTACAAGTAATACAATTTCAGTTTCGAGCCTATTCATGTTCGGCAGGAAATTTAAAACAAAAAAGGCAATACAATCAAAAGATGATGGGAATTACGAAGGGAGAAAATATAAAACAAATTAATCGGTTGCGCTTGCGGCTAACAATAAGACCGATGTTACCACCCTATCGCTTTCCAACAGTGATTCACTATTGTCGGCGCTTTAGAAAATGAAATTGCTTATGAAATCAATATTCAATGCTCGTTTCTTTTTTGCTGGAATTTTATTAACAGACGCAGCAGCAGCTTCAAAGGCGTTGATGGGTCGACATGTTGTTTAGATAATCGGTTGGTGGGAAGGATGCGCCTGCAGAGGGTCCATAGTTGAAATGGTGGACACTTGTTTGGTTTACTATTCCGCTATGTCCAAATGTTCATAATACATAAATAAAATATACATACAAATATTTACATTTATTAATGACCATTAGGTAAATAAAAAAAACAAATTAAGGAAGAAATTTCTTTGTTCAATTTGGTTTTTATTTCTCTTCCGTATGAATAGAAAATTACATAAACAACAAATCAAATGCTGCGGTCATTGCTTAAATATGAGGAAATTTATTTTTGTAGCATTTGTCGAAGCTTTGCCAATATACTCATTTAAGAGCGTTGAATCAAGATTTATCTAAATTTAGTCATAATCAAAGGTTTATTTCAATTCCACTTATGAGAAGAAAATGAATGAAATACGCCGAATAATCAAGTTTTTATTGCCAAGTTTTCTTTGTAATTATGTGGGAAAAAACGGTTGAAAAAGGCTAATTAGCAAAATGCAAATACAGGAATCGAGACTTCTACCATGTGCGAAGCTCATGTTTGTACCGTGAAATTTTTGATTAAGGCAACATCGTAACTGTGGGTGTCTAATGGTAGTTCATAGTGGGATGGCATCAAATGTTTAGCTTTTTTGTTCCTCGGGTTGCTCTGGACAGAAGAGCTGAAAGCATTGCCAAATTGTCTACTAAGGCATCTGAAAAATTATTTTTCCTGTGGCTCTATAATAAAAAAAAATATTTTCAAAAGAGTCAAAATTTGATGGATTTGATCATATATCAAAGTAATCCACATCGAGAAGGAGATCGGATGCTTCTGATATTCTAGTATTCTTAAGATGAGGACAACTTATATTAAGTGATTAAAACAGTTTTTGGGTAAAAATTTAAACTTAACTCAGAAGTCAATAAGGTTTTTCTCTATAAAATTTAGCTCGATAAACTGCGTTGTATATATTTAATGAAATTGGATTGTCCTCTTGCTAATATAAATCATTAATATTTTACCTCTTGCATTGAAATTTTTGGCACTAACACGAAAATGTGAAAGCTTTTGACACAGAGTCATGGTTTAGATTAACAAAGACAGAAAATTCCAGAAAAGACAAAGACAACAAGACAGGGGCTAAACGAAAAGACGGTTTGGTATCACAAAGAAACCTTACGAAGATGTGAAATCCCATTGAATTAAACGACCCGCTCAAGCTGACAAACCTTTACCTTACCAGGGAGAACCCGGACGTTATTAATCAATGTCGCATGCACGCATGTGCAAACCACCACCTCTTCTGAAGTGATTCAAGAGCGCAATACTTAGTTCCATTCCTTCACGGCTTCAATTTCATTTTTAAATTAATAAAATAATAGCTTCGGGATTTAATTATCTACAAACTTAGTTAGAATAGGATTTAGTTTCGCTCTAGGCTGATACGAATTAATGCAAACAACTCGCTAAGCTATAATCACATCATCTCTTTGATGTGACCTTGTGGAAATTGTCTTTATTGAATCGTAAGGCTAATGCTCGTATACATGTACATATGTACGTATGTATGTATGTGACACATCAGCCTTTCCCTAATGTGCATAAGACATTCAGCGTTGGGCGTTCTTTGTTCTTAAATGTACATGAGGGCCTTACCTTTCAATGGAATTTCGCTATGGGCCAAATGCTCCATTCCACTTATGCTTCTTGGATCCCTTATTGTTTGATGCAGATTGTGGCTGTGCAAATCAATTGCTGTGTTGCCAATTTTATTCACATAAAAAAGAAATACACTTTGAAACTTCAAGAACTTCTTGAACACCTTTTAACATTACATAGATTCATCTTATTGCAAAATCACATATGTACATATATAGGGATGTATGTATGTTTGTATACGAAATTGCTTACAATCACTCTAGGAATTGCCCAACAAAACTTTGAGTTTTCACTTTATCTGAATATTTTTTTGAATTATTATTCATTTGATGGTAAACACCATTAACTAATAAAATTATATTTTTCAACAAGAATTTCACCCCAGAGGATTTTCACATTTAAATCATAGAATCACTTAAAAAATAGTAAAAAGAAAAACATTTTAATACAGCGCTCCAGACAACAACGAAACTTTTCGTTTAGCAAACACTAACTGACGAAGTCAACAAACGTACGGACGAACTGGTCTGGCTGACATAGTCGTTTGGTTGCTTGGCCACAACCAAAGTTAATGTTATACGAGCCAGAAGAGAGAGCACGTCAAAGAGCATAGTAACGAAGGAGCAATGGGCGCAATATGCATAGAAGTAAGTACATATGTACATATGTTTGTATGTTGGGTAGACACTAAAATTTTAGCCATACATAAGGCTTATTTCATTTGGCCAAAAGGTTTACAGAAACTTTACACCACGGACTCATTCAGTCTATGTGAGGTCCTCATAGACCGGTAAGTTCAACCAAAGAGACCTTAAATATTCCTTAAAACAAACTCCCTATATTTCGGTTACCCTATCATAAAGTTAATATAAGGTTATCTTAAGTTTAAAGTGAAGCTTATATAAGACATTTTTATTGGCATTAGGTAGGATAAAGCAACCTTACCTTAAGGCTGATAAGCATATTTGAGGTAAGTTTTTCACAGTGAAACATTGACAGACAGCCTCTTAGCGAAAACTCATCAGCCTTGCAAATGCAGTTCAAAGTCGGCATAAAGCATGTAAGTTCCATCCCACCACTTTGTTGAAAAAATTAAAAAAACACCACTACACAAATCGAAAGAGAACTCGGCCTAACACTCTTCCTAGTTACATATGTATATCGCATCAAGTATGACCCGTTCTATGAAAAGGTGGCTTATGACTCAAAAAAGAAATTGCGAGGAGAAACAGCTTTTAACAGCTGTTGTTTTTTCATTTATAAGCCACCTTTTCATATACCGCGTCACATATATATTTTTTCTATTATTACAATAAAACATGTTATTCGGTGTGACCAACCTGCAAAACCACAAACGAAAGACAAACAGGGTCGAAAATAGTTTATCGCTATGCTTTACAATATAGTACAAATTTAATAATTTTCATCAAATTTTTGTTTTATCACAATGAAACTTTGAATCATAAAATGAAGTTTCACCCAAAATTCGACCATATGCTACAAAAATTGGTCCGCTTCAAATATATATTCTGTGTCTAGTTTTCAATAAAAATAAACAATTGGGCAAATCACAATAGTGTCGTATCCATTTAAAATTGTATGATTTGAGTTGTTTCCATGGCTTCCGATATAAAATTTGACAAATCATGGCACATACGATGAATAGGAGGCCTTGTGAATTGCCTAAATAATTAATAAACTCCCATTGAAATCTGTTCATATATGTCTAATTTGAGCGAAAATAAGAGCGTGACTAAGTGGCGTAATGTGCTATATTTACCTTGTTTTACGGCTTACCTGTCAGCGAAGCAAGCAGCTCTGTCGTCATATTTCTTATTGCTTATAACCGCTTATGCAACTTTTCCTGAAAATTTTCTGTACCAAAACTGTATACATTATTTAAGGCCTTTTCTGTTTACTCAGCCGACTTACGTTATCACGCACGCAACTCGTAAAGTACCCTTTCTCGTCCTCTGCTTAATTCTTAGCGGCCTTTTATTAACAGAGATCGTTTGGTTATCAGTTCGGTAAATTGATTTAATTTGGCGTAAACCGGAGATTACAGGAATGTAACCGGATAGTGACTTATCAATCAAATTACTGATCACGTTAGTCGAAGCATTTTTTTGGGGGACTCCCTCGGGTTATTTTCGGATGGTTTTGGGGGACTCCCTCGGGGTCATGTCGGTCATTCGTAGGCCAATCCGGGATTCTTTCTTTCGGGGACTCCCTCGGGGTCATTTCGGATGGTTTTTGGGGACTCCTTCGGGGTCATTTCGGGGATGATTTTGGGGACTCCCTCGGGGTTCATTTCGGGTCATTCCGGGAGTGTTTTGGACTCCCTCGGAGTCATTTCGGGTCATTCCGCGATGATGGGACTCCCTCGGGGTCATTCGTTAGCTCATTCCGGGATCTTTTTGGGGACTCCCTCGGGGTCATCTTCTGGGTCATTTCGGGATGGTTTTTGGGGACTCCCTCGGGGCATTTCGGGGTCATTTCCGGGATGGTTTTGGGGACTCCCCTCGGGGTCTATTTCGGGGGTCATTCCGGATGATGGGGACTCCCTCGGGGTCATTTCGGGATGGTTTTGGGGACTCCCTCGGGTCATTTCGGGGCATTTCGCGATGGTTTTGGGACTCCTCGGGGTCATTTTGGGGGTCATTCGTGGGTTCATTCGTAGGTCATTTCGGGATGGGTTTGGGGACTTCCTCTGGTCATTTGGGGGTCATCCAGGATGATTTTGGGGACTCCCTCGGGGTCATTTCGAGTCATTCCGGGATGATTTGGGGACTCCCTCGTGGTCATTTCGGGGTCATTCGGGGATGGTTTTGGGGACTCCTTCGGGGTCATTTCGAAGTCATTCCCGGATGGATTTTGGGGACTCCCTCGGGGTCATTTCGGGGGTCATTCGTAGGTCATCCCGGGATGGTTTTGGGGGACTTCCCTCGGGGTCATTTCGAAGGTCATTCCGGGATGATTTTGGGGACTCCCTCGTGGTCAATTTCGGCCATTTCGGGATGGTTTTGGGGACTCCCCCGGGGTCATTCCGGGATGTTTTGGGACTCCCTCGGGGTCATTTGGGGGCACGATTTAGTTTAGCACCCCCCGAGTTTCGGTTAAACTTGGTATCAAATGAAAGAGGGTAGTTCTCCCGATCACAAATATATATAACTTAAAGTGCGCGCGACTTATAGTTTGCGAGTTATTTGATGTTAACGTTTGCACATTTAGCAATTTCTATAGCACGCCTCACAATTTACGCACATGCTTTCAAAACCTTTATGCTCATTAATATCTATATAAATTGGGCAACGATACACTTCAGAATTTCATTTTAGTATATTACTCACATATAATTCTTGCATTTGTTTGTTTTTGACTTGTAATTTATAGGTTTTTAGGTAAATAATATCGCGCTTTGTGTAGCAACACATTCACATTTCGATGTATGTATATATATTTATCGATCACCTTAACAAAGCTGTGCTGCCACATCAACAAGAAAAACAGCAAATATACATTTTACGTGCCACCTTGTCAGTAATGAAAGGAAACTATATATTTTTTACCTACTATGAATGACGGAAGGACAGCACCGTGGCGGTAGCCACGGTTTATACCACACACCCGGACTTGGCTGTGGCGAACTCCCTCTTTCATTTGATACTAAGTTTATACCCCGAACTCGGGTGCTATTCTAAACTTTTCCCCATTTGGGTGGGGATCGAGGGAGTCCCAAAATCATCCCGGAATGACCCGAAATGACTCCGAGGTGTCCCCAAACCATCCCGGTATGACCCCGAAATGACCCCGAGGGAGTCCCCAAAATCATCCCGGAATGACCCCGAAATGACCCCGAGTGAGTCCCCAAAATCATCCGGAATGACCCCCAAATGACCCCGAAGGAGTCCCAAAAGATCACGGAATGACCCCGGGAGGACCCGTGGTACTCCCCTAAACCATGCCAAATTGACCTCCAAAGGACCTCGAGGGAGTCGCAAAAGTCATCCCGAATGAGGGAGCCCCTGGAATGGACCCCAATAGCCCCGGGAGGATCCGCAGGGGTCCCAGAAATTATCCCCCAACCGCCCAAGAAAACCCACGAATACTCCACAAAAATCATCTCAATATTACCCTAAGAAGCTTCAGAACTACACACGAACTGGTTACGCATATGGGTATATTTTCAGGGCATCTCATGGTTTATTTTTTTATTTTTGGATACTGAATAAAAACTAAAATTTTATTGTTATTCCATATTTTGTAAATAGGAATAATACTCAACTCTTTATTTCAAAATTTTGCAAAAATAAGAATGAGCGGTTATCATCAATCAGAATATTTTGAATAACGAAAAATGTTATTCATTATTCAAGAAATGCTTGAATAAAAAATAACTTTTTATTCATCAATTAGAAAATTTAAATGATGAATATTTTTTATTTTTTATTTTGAGTTTGTTTCATTTCAAAATGACTCAACCCTGCTTGGATAATCCATCATAAATGAAGCTTACCGGACTCCATTTTTTTAAAGTCTATCTGAATTTTTAGAGGCCTCTTTTTAATCAGATTATGGAATAACCCTGGAAACTAAGCAGGTAACACATACATACATACATATTATACTCTAGCTGGACCCCCTCTACATAATAAACATACAGAACATTGCCCATTATTAAGCGGGTTAACGTTTTTCCATTCTGGGAATGTCAGTTCTTAGCCAAAGATAGCTATCATAGTGCATAACTTATTTCCTACAGTCGCTCACTTCATTTTTTTGATTGGTATTTACAAACGAGTGCATACTAAGGTATGTGTATATTGAGTTGGGTGAGTCGTTATGATACCATGGGAGTCAAGTGGTGCGTTTTGAAACTGCAGCTGCTACTTTTGCTCCACGAGCTTTCCAATTGACTCTCTGTTTGTTATTGGTATTTGTCGTGGTGATATTGGTTGTGTTTTTCTGAGTCTGCATTTACGTTTGTCCTTCTCACCACTGATTCCACAGCCATGACTACCATTGTTGCTGTGGCTGTTGGTAACGTATCTTTTTTTGCTTATTATAAACGATTTGTATATACTTTATTGTCTGTTTATTCATTACTGCACACAAACGTTTTTGGTAATTCTACGCATGTACAGCTGTTGTTGCTATGTTTTTGCTGCAATTCTGGTTTCGTACTCAGTGACAAATGTCATCAAGTTTTTGAGTCCACATAGCTCTAAAAGCACGTGTTTGTTGATGAAAGTACTCGCATATATGTAAAGCGATATAGTTGACCCAAAGTTTTGTTTTTGTTTATAAACATCTACATTATGGCCGAGCGACAATCAGTTTTTCATATATGTAGATGCGTTTCAACGCAATCTTATGTATTGTAGTACCATAGCCACAATCAACCAGATGTTGCCCTTGTAACAATGAAGGAACTTCAGACTTGGCAATTGAAGTTTATTTCGCCTTATCCTTTTACATACAAAATTTCGCTAAGCACTGTTATAAACATTCTCACTATAAAAAAAGTACTTGCTAACATAGTTTCTGTCCTGTTAATTTGTTAAATTGCTGTTTTCACCAACGAGTGGGAAAATAGTTTTACTTGCAATGTGTGAAAGCACCCTTAGCTAAATCAAATATCGAATTCTCTTTTTATACTTTGCTTGCAATTAAAAATTGGGAATTGTCTAATTTTTCATGACTGATGGAGCCAGTGTAGGTTGATTTGCCGTTCTCCATAAAAACACGTGCAATATACGCATCATGCATAAGATTGCGTTAAACCCATCTATATGATAACTGCGTATGTGACGGTGCTTTAAGTGTTGGCAGCAAAAATAAAACCAAAATGCAACTAAAAGTATGCTGCTATGGTTCAGTTGGTGTCGTGACGAATATTGTTTTAACAATGACGTAGGTATGTACTTATATGTATGTATATTTATGTATTCATTTGCATATGGGTGAGTATATATGGCCTGGTATGAACGAATTTTAATTATTTCGTTGTCATTAATTTTGTCGGTGTTGTTTATTGTCGTAGCTACTTCAGTTTATAAATAAATATAAGGGATTAGGAGACAATAAAATAATGAATTAGATGGTTTTGTTATATATAAGCGATAGCTCAGTGGATAGAGGAGCATGCTTTGTAAGGATCTTGCCTTTGCCGCCGTCCGCCGTCCACAAGATTCTTAATTTTTTACTGCAAGTGTAGACCTGGTTTAAAATTGAAACCCAACTCTGCGCACCCATTTTTACGAAGGGCAGTATAATCTAAAATTTAATCATGCATATTAGAGATATACGCCGCCGTATACGCCGCCGCCGATTTTGGTCGTTTTTCACACGGCGCCGCCGAATGTCAAAAATATCGGCGCGGCGGCGGCGGCGGCGGCGTCCGCGCGTTACTATATTTTTCGTTTAAGACTGTTTAGGCCATTTATTGTTCATGTCGAAAATTGGTCGGATATGGTAGAAAGTGGTATCAAGGGATGTGCATCACTGCCCGTTATAAGAAACTATTGCGAAATTTAACTCTTTCTAACTGTTCAAAAGTTATTTCAAAAAACAGGCGTTTTCGATGTCAGCTTAACACGGACTGCATCGCCCAATGTACCAAGTTATTAAAACAAAACACTAAAAAAAGTTAAATAATAATTTATATGCTCACTTTGCATATCAAAAAATTAATAATTAACAATGAATTCAAATAAAATTACCCAAGGCGAACATGTTTTCAAATTGTACTCAAGTTGTTTAAAAAAGCAAATTACCCAAAAAAGCTGCCGATATTAAAAAAATTTACATTGCGATTGGCTGAAAGAATAGCGAAATCGGTGATGCAAAATCCTTTAGTAAGTTCTAGGGGCATAAACACTCCTTTAAAATGATTCTTACCTCATACTTAAGTTGAGGATACATGTACGTATGAGAAAGGGGTTTGAAAAATCACTTGGGCTTACATTCGAACATCTGTTGCTTATTTGCGAAAACTATACAAAGCGTCTGATATGTTAATTTTGATTTTCACACTTCATCCTTCAACACCCAGTCTCCCGGTTTGACATTTCCTAAAGTTGGCGACCCTATCCAAATCTAGTCCCTTGGAGTGCATCACATTGATTATAGCCTATCAACCAAGTTTAAATATCACCTACACGTTACGGCTCTTTTTACAAATGTGAATACGTAGGCACATATATTTACGAGATGAGGCTTTGTCCTTCGCAAAAACACTCAAAGTCGCGAAGTAAAGCTTTCTCAAGACAGTCGAACTAATGACCGTGTGTGCTACTACCCTAACGTAGTGGACAGTCGAACTAGTCTGAAAACTGAAGCTACGCGGTCATCCATAATGAGCTCTTATATCATAAGGCCAGAAAACATCAGTTAACATCTTTCAACTTAAAGTCGGTCGACTTTCATTCTAAATATCGTTTTGATTTAACGAAGACTATTGAAATCAATGTTGTGAATAGAGTTGGCAAATATTCGTATACCTGTGATTTTGTCACAGCTACTGAAATATCGCAGTACATTTCAGCGACAGCTTACATGGTATGTTCGTGACTGATTGCCTGTGACAGCTTTTATTTACCGTTACCAATCACGGACTCAAGCATAGCTCTCATCACAGAAACAAAACGCTCTCTATGCTATGAACCAATACCAAGTTACTTAAGCTGCGACTGAATAACAGTAGATGTCCCAAAAAATTGCGCAGAGTTATTTATTCGCAACACAATCCGTGATTCCTGTTGGCATGATATTTGTTTCGCCTCAGTCACAGTCACGGGTAAAAACCGCTGTGACTGAGAGGTCACAATCACAGATAACATTGTTTTTCAAAAATCACGGATCGGCCAACATTAGTTGTGAACCAAACGTCTGCAAACTTTAGTCTACATTTTAAAAATTTTATCCAGGGTCCTTGTAAAATTTTAATTATGTAGATGCGCCGAGGATTATACGATTTTCACCCATTCCGGATTGACATCCACTTAGACTGCTTATGATTCCGAGGGCGACATCCTTGGCCGAATAGTCACTCCCTACCGTTTCAAGGTGCTTCTCTGGTGTAGCTCGGAAGCATAGCTCGACAAAAGCATCCGTTGGAAAGTCTTCGGAGCTACGCCTAGAGCTTCTAGGAAGTGACGTCGCTAAAGGTATGAGTTCGAAGTCCCAGTCCCTGGCATATGGTGGGGTCAGGAGGCGTGGTAGCGGATGGTGGCCGGTATTGCTACTGTTCGCACATCGGGAATTGTAGCTCTTAAAAACAGCCGGAAAAACTGTTCCACGAGAGTCATGAGTATTAATAGAGCCATTAACAGCAACCGTAAGTCGCCTTTGTGCGTGCCCGCCAAGGAGCCACAAATGATTTAAAGAAATTGTGTTCGCGACGATTATTAGGAGTTAACACTAGGTGAAACTACGCTTTGCACGACATATACAGACAAAAGTGTGACTATTTTATGTATCTCTATTTCTTTTCAGCGGACGCAGCAGTACCAATTCCAAGACCGGGGCTAGGTTCGAAGCCTCTCTGGAAGTGAACGGGGGACAGGTAGTGAACGGGGGCAGTCCCTCCACAAGGAGCTACCCTGAAAATTGTTGAACGGTCTGCGAGATCTTGATGAAAAAACCCCGGATCCTTCCGAAATAGCCAACACGTTTGATTTCCTTAAATACATACAAACAAAACCTTTCTTAAATATTATTTTTTAAATAGAAAAATCAAATTTTTAAAGTAAGAACACCGTCGTACGCCGGCGCGCCGCCGATAAAGTGATCGCCGTAAACCTCTAATGCATATGTATGTATGTACACATTAGACTGGGTCGATTTATTAACCGATATCGCGCCATCGATTATCGATAGGATTTGGTGTCAGGAAAAAAAATTCGCCGGCTCGAAAATTATTATTTTTTGGGTATGCATAGTGGAACTTTTTTCCCTGAGCCCAAATTTTATATCGAAAAACCGATGGCGCGATATCGGTTAACTTTCGTCCATAGAAATCGACCCACCCTTATGTATATAAATCTATATGTATGTACATATGTAGTATCTACAAAAAAGTTTCAAACAAATCAAGGTCAAACTTACAACATATTCGTATTTTACTTATAGCAAATACGCTTAGCCAAGTTAAGCAAGTTAACTGCGGATCAACGGAAAAAAATTTTATAATCCTACTTTAATGGTCTTTTTCGATCCGAATAGTGTACTATGCCCAAGAAAAGTTTTTCGAACGTTTGCTCACGGTCTTGAAATATTTGCAATTATTGGAGTTTATGTACATTTGGCTGTGTACATGGACTACAACAACAATTTATTAATATTTGCATATGAAAAAGAACAAAACAGCCAAATATAAAAAATACCTTGTCCATTGTCCACCCTGATTTGACAGTGTTTAAATTTTTTCCCAAATAATTTAATAAATAAAAAAATTCAACGCAACAATTTTTAATAACAGTAATAAGCGATCGTCTACTGTAAAATGTTTAAGAATATTAAAAGCTTTTTATAAATAAGAGTGCATTGCCTGATTTTAGGCGCAATGTTATGTTGAACAAGAGATTCAATCCCGAAGCCTAAACAATCTCGAGATTTTGCTGTACCCTTAGTAATCCCGAGATCCGGATTTATGGAAATTTATTAGTGACTGGTATTTTTTACTAAATGTGATTGTGAAAAATGTGTGCGCTCTGCCCAACTATGTCACCTCTGCGTATTGTATTTAATACGTAATGATAAATTGATTTTTTTTTGCGTACATGATTTCTGAATTACTCTTTCAATAAAACTAGTGAAGCTTTTGTTAAGTAGTGGAAGTAGAAGTACTGTGACTTGCTCGTTATTTCCGCTGGACAGTTTCAACCACTTTTATTAAACTTATTTTTTGTGTTGTGTATCTTGAGGCTTCTGATGCATAAAATAATTTGCATGTTGTTTACGTTGCGTTGCGTACTAAGAGATTTTATAAAAAAAAATACCGTCGGGGAATTATTATCTACGTTTTTCGAGGTATTATTGCCCCTTAGTTGTTGCTGTTGTAATGGAATGTATGGAATATGGATTTTAGACACCTATTACCATGCCTTAGTCCTTGACATTTAACAGCAAACGTTTTAGAGTTTGATGCGAATCAGAAACTGTGGCTGACCTATTTCAAAAGGCTGAGAAGAACCGGAAAAGTCTACCATTACAGGGGGAGATACCAGCAATTGGCAAGCGAAAAATCCATCGCAAGTCGAAGACAAGGTAGAAGAAAACCCTCCTCCGACTGAAACTGACATAGATAGACATCGATTTCTGAATTTTCCTTAAGCACCCCGAATTCCCATGTATTTGGACAGATATAGCGTAAAAAATGTATTTGGATTTAAACTTCAAGCTCTAACAAATCAACTTACTTCACTCTTAAATTGAAATTTAAGCCAGACATGTAAATACTTACACACATAGTATCCAAACCCAAGTGTAATCCAGAGATAGTCATATGTTTGCAATGTTCTCAAATAAATAAACATACACTATAGTACATAATATAATTATGCACGTGCCATAAACTCTCTGCTCGTAACATCTACATGGGAAAGTTTACTTCATGCTGAGTATCAACCCCAAAGCCCAACTCGTCCTGAGAATAAAATTCACTTTCATTGCATTGTATTGCATATGTTTGTATTTGCATTTGTATAGTATCTACACATGTATGCCACGTCTGTTGATTCGTAAAATGTTGAGTAATAAAATATAATTCTCATCAGCTTCCCCAACGAGGCACTTGGGAATTTAAACACCGACGCACCTCCAAACCTCTCCTTCAGTTTCATTTGTTTGTACTTGCGCAGAAATAAAAAATATAATTTCCGTACAACCTTTTAGCACCGGTCCTTTGCGTAGATTAAAATCTCTCTTTAATATTTTATTCTCACTGCACTGTGGATGGAGTCGCTCTTTTGTTAATAATTAGCATTTATTTAGTCTTTCTTGTAATAAGAGGAAAACTGAAATAACAAACATTACAGGCTTTTGCAACTACTTATTTCGTACATGTGTTGTATTTTTCAAAGGTTTCACAGGCAATCAAACCTATGAAAGCCACAGTGCTTGCCATTAAGCCAACCAGCTGGTATTCGTGTAGCAGTAAATACAAGTAGATATCATGTTTTGAATTCGGAATTCTACAAAAAGTGCTTCTTTTTAAGTTTCCTACAAATTGGCGGGATGGGACCTACATGTTTTAGGGCCAACGCCTAAGGCAGCTGCAAGGCAGATGAATTTTCACTGAAAAGCTTTTGCCGACATTACAAACACTTGAAGTGTTGCTTTCGAAAAAACTTTTTCTAATGAAAAAAACCTTTTCTAAATTTTTATGTTTCTTTGCCCGGACATGAACACAAGGCCTTCGGTATAGTAGGCGAACACGTAACCCAACCAAAGCTGACGCGACGTATGTGAAAGCTTCTGCCATAATAACAGAATGGGACACTGTGCCACTGCATTTTTGTGCAATGCCAACTCTGATTAAACAACACGAAAGCTACATACATAGTAAAACTCAAAGTCGTGTTTCGTTTTCTGGTCAATTTCTTTACTATGGCACCTTTAATTTTCATATTATTTTTATATTCAGTATGGCCTGGAAGGTTTAATGTGGTCATATCGAATCGTTCCGAGATGGTTCGCGGCTAGTACCATTTAGAGTATTTTTGTACGGGAACCTACGGATCTATATCCGGCAAAGGCCACCAACATCGATAGCACTGTCCCAAACCTTCGGGAGTGTCTTTATCGCTAATACAACAACTAGTACGACACTGATAGGAGGTATTTAAGAATAAATGCACAAATATCCCTTTCTTTATTCTCTCCGTCTTTGCACGTTCTTTAAACATAACCCTACATATCAATTTTCTCCATTTATTTTTACTTTGCAAGCGTATCAAACATGTTTCACTCGTAAAAATGAAATGAGATATAAATGCTCAGCTTTCATTTAAGGCACTACACGCAGTAGTAATAATACATACAAACCAACTTAGAGAAAGAAACCACACGAAAGACAGGCTAGAGCACATCAGTAGGCTTGCAAATCAACCCCACAATAAGCGATTGCACATAAGCTTTAATCAACATATGGCGCATGTGTATGTGTGCATGTATGTTTTGTTCTGTATGCAATGCGTTTAGTGCTGCTGAAGCTGGGAGAGGAAAGTTGAATCACCTCAAAATCAGTTGCTGTGACGTATTAGAATGTGTTCTGATATTGTGTGTTGGCCTTGTTGATTGGTTAGTGTTTTGATTGTGTGAATCAAAGTGATAACGAACAAAAATGAGAATAGTGAATAACTTCAAAGCAATTACAATAATGGAGGCAATCTATAGCCTCGCAACACACCCACATTAGGAGCAATAAGTTTGTTCGCTTGGATAGTTGCAATCATGGCCTGCAGATGCCGCCGACATGAAAAATAGTTTAACACAAGCCAGAGGATTTCAGTACGAAGTACGACTTTCGAGAGTGATGTTACAAATTCAAAGCTGCAATTGCAGCCAAAAATCAAATCTACAGAAAGTTTATCATACAAAAGATAACCATTTTTGTGGTTTCTATTGCGGTGCAGATAAAAGTAAATAAAGCAACAGAAAAAAATATTACTGTGAACTAAATTATATGTAGTAGAAATATAAATTGTTGCGTTTCAGCGGTCAGTTACATACATAAATGAAAAATTAGAATAAAAAAAATTTAAATGTGCTCGCGAGTGAATTTTTCTTTCTAAATTAAATGATTGATGCTCCTGCGCGCCCACATGAAAACATTGGTAATTTGGTTAATCGCAGCTATTCAATCTAGTAGCTAATTTTCTCATTCCGCCAATAAATTTCTCGCTATTTTGGTTTTCATAAATAATAGAAGCAATCAGTAAATGTTTTTGCTTTCTGCCGCACATTTAACAGCTGATTTGACACAACACACTCACCATGAGATATTCAAAACATCATTTATTTAAATAAATTCAAGAGCCACTCATAGACTAGATGAGCAGCGTTGAGCAGCTATATATATATTTATGTCCTTCATATATGGACTGTCCTCTTCACCCACATCGCTTTGGTTTCCAAGTTGTAGGTACGCTATAATTCGCCTTGGCGGTACATTCACAACTGAATTAACTTATTTAAAGCCATTTTTAAATTACTTAAATAACAACAATTCAATTTTGTAGTTGGTATGTTTATACAAAAAAAGATCCATAAATTTATTTTTACCGGTGTTACGGTGGCTGCTGTAGATATCAAGTGGTCTATTTTTATTATATATATTCTTTATTCTGAAAGGTGTAGCTCGCAGAGCCATTCCATGGAAAGTAAATTTCACTGATATAATATAAAAACATATCATGCACAATATACAGAGAAGAAGAATTTAACATCGAAATTTGTAAGGATTGGCATAAAAGAAATAAATTTGAAAACATAATAAAAAATAAACAAAATTCAGAAACTAATATAATATTACGATTCAGCTATCATTGGGGTAACACAAAATCTAGAAAAAATTTGAACTTTTTGTTTCTTCAACCATAACTAGTTATATGTACTGAGTCCTAGGTTTGGTCGCGTGCAAGAACTAAGTCGAAACTTATTCCTTTTAGACCACGGGTGGACCCCCATGCTGACTTAAACGGTTTTTAACCCTGCTGTGCCAGCTACAGCAGACCAAACATTTCGAGGAGTCAAAAAACGCCGTTTATTTGGAGTATGATTATCGAAAAAAGGTTGACGCGAGTACCGCCTTCTACTAAGTACCGAACAATAGCACAGCAGATGCTGTACCCTTTCCCTCTCCTCGACGCATCTGCAGTCAGGCACATTTGCTTCGTTTTTAGTGTTTATGCTCGTATGTAGCTTAAAAAGAATCAGTAGTGTACCTGACCGAATCATTTCATCAGCTTGCTTTCAGTTATTTCTGCATACAAGTACACATATGAGGCTGATATGAAATGCTGAGGCATCTCGGTCAGTGTTCACTTTTGTGTTCTCGGCATGGGTTCTGGACCGTTAGCGTTAGCGCCGCTATCTATCTCAGAAAATAAACACACAGTTTCTCTTATCAGGCAAAGGAGCCAAATAATTTAATGCCAACATTTTCACTTAACGCAGTATAACGCATAATGATCGCGAAGGAGGAAAGTGATCGCAAGTCCCAGGTCCGGTGAAAATAAATATTTATTTAAATATTTTTCTTCTCTTTTAAATTTAATCCATAACTAAAAACCATGATGAACGGAAGCTTTCCCGTACAAATTTAATTATTAGCCTACAAATTGAACAATTCATAAGATTTAATATAATATAATGCTATAGAATATATATGTGAATCATTAAATCAGTTGTTGGGATGGACTATGATGCCAAGCAAAGGGAATGGATTATTAGTGTGTCGTATTGGACGTGATTTCGAGCAGCTGATGTATATTTTATCACATAATAACTAGGCTGCGTTGCCTGGGACGTTGTAAAGGACGTGACTCCAAGCCAATCACCCAAATCATTGCGTATTTAAGGTAGTTGCTTATTGATCAGTACACAGACAACGTGGAGGTTCGAGCATTTCGAAATTCGACCTGTATGTGCTTATATGAAGAGTGTGGAAATGTCTAGAAGGTCTAAAGGGAACATTACATAAAATTTCAAATTAAAATTCACCAAGCAAAAATGCTGATTTTGGATGTTTAACACACCTGTACAAATATTTCAAAAATCAAGCATATTTTTGTTGGACTATTTAGCACACAATATGAAAAGCTAAACTTTATAAATGATATATGTATGTAGTTATGATTGTTTTTAATGA